>VFFE01007230.1:300998-347462 GCA_008921705.1 Burhinus oedicnemus | reverse complement strand
ACAGGGAAAAAAAAAAAAAAAAAAAAAAAAAAAAGAGAGAAAAAAAAAAAACAACCCACAAACCAAAAACCACCCCAAACCCAAAAAAACACCCCAAACAAACTTACATTGCAGTCTGCACTTGCAGCCCTATCTTCTGCCCCCTTGGTTTCACTATCAGAGGCATCTTATTATACTAATAAGTAAAGATATAAAGCCACGGAACTAACACTGAAGCTTTTAGTGCAGCGCCACTGGTTGTTAACGAGATTCAGAAAATCCAGCTTCCATGCAAAAGAACTATAAGCAGAATAACGAAATTGGAAGAACAGAAAATATGAAAGAAAAATCATCTGGTTGTTAAAAAAAATACAATACATTGTTATTTAATGAGTGAATAGAAATATATATGAGTAGAATTGAAACATGCCCATTTTTCCTATGCATTATTCCCATAATGGCTGTAAAGGAAAACTGCATGCTATAATCTACTTTTCTGAACAAATATATATTTTCTTTTTATTAACAGTAAAAAGAACTTCTGTATCTTTTTCTTTAAAAAAAGAAAAGTTTTACATAAGATCGGACTATTTTGTTCTTGGGATGGGATGCAGTCCTCTAAAATAAGAGCAAGGAGTCCAAATTATAATTAACAGTTGCGTCTGGTGCTATAAGGACCCTCAAAGACAGATTTTGTTGTTATTGCCTGCATATTTCAAGACAAGAGACCATTTCCACTTTGCCTGGATAGAACCACAAAATGGTTATACACAGTACAAGGATATCAGCCATCCCGAATGTTTTAATTTTGTTAGGTGGGATTTTGAAGCAAATAGCTATTCTTAGACAGCACATCTCATAGAGCAGGACACACAATTCCAGCAGGTGCCAGTCACAGACAGACCAAGCCATCTACTCCAACTACAGGTCACTCAAACATGACACTGCCGCTTCCCATTAGCACAATACAGATCTGTAAATCTGCACTGGCTATAAAATCTTTCTTTTAAGCTCAGATTGTTCTTAAATTCATCCTGCTTCCCATCTAGTTACACCAGTCACCTACAACGAAACAACCCATGCCTTCATGTCTGCTCCTCACGCACTTGCCAACAGCAGTACCCTGTATTTCTCACTATGTAGCTGCTGTACAGCTGCCCTGCGTACCTGGACTGATCTCTGCAGTATCTCCCTCACTTTAGCTGCCTGTTCTGCATGCCGTTCAATGGCCATTCATCTTCTACTAGTCAAGTATTCCACACCGAAGCAGTACTCCTCTGCAGAGGAGAAAATGACTGTTCCACACTGGCCGTGGCCTGTTCCTTATCTTCTTGATTTCTAATGAGAGTTTTTCTCCTCCCTTTGACTTACCTGATCATTTCCCACAGATATACAGTTCTTCTCTATTTTTGACACTAAACTGTAAGAAAATACAACACAATTCCTATTACACTGCTGACAATACCACTGCATTCTTTCTTGTGTTTTGTTCGTGCCTCTAAATTTCATAAGGAATTATGTCAAAATAGATCATATAACTGCCTTACCTACCTCACGTAACTAAATATGTAAAAAACAAGCCTGTCCTGCTGCACACCTGTATGTTACATACCATGCCTAAACATACCCATATATGCCTCAGAATTCAAAGGCAGCCTATGGAAGTATAACAAATCCAAAATCAACCTTTAAGAGGTTATGAATTACTGAAAAATGAAGCTACCAGTATTTTAACACCACCAGTACGCTTACTAGAATTAAGTTCCTAGAAAACTTCGCATCTCTTTAAATCTCCTTTATGCCACTGAATTCTCAGTGCACAATTATGCAAGCAGCAGAATTAAAGAAAAATAATCCTTTAGCTTTGCTACACCTTACAGGAAACAAGTTATATGATAGAACACAAATGCTATTGTACTCAAAAAACCCCCACATAAATAATTTTTATAGTCACACCAAAATGCCCAGCTTTATAAAATTTCTCTTTAAAGAGGTGAAACTACCTATCTTTGCTACTAAACATAGATCCATACCTTGACAGCTTTGAATTCCAGCTTCAAAGGCAAATGTCCTCAGTCGCGAGCAGGCACAGATTTTGCAGGTAATATAAAGTTAAAACAATATATTGCAATTGAAACTATGATTTGGTTAAGAGCCTCTTTCTAGGTCTTCAAGAGTATAGACAACGGAGCTGGAAGAGAGGGAACAATCACCTAGTCCATCCCTCACCTGAAAGCAAGGCCAAGAGCCCCTACATCTCTCCTAGCCAGATCATTAGCTGCCATGAAAACCACATGTGATTATCCTTCGCTTTAATCAGGGGAGAAGACAGGGAAGCATGCATATAAGATAGAATCTAGCATCTACCATGAACTTTTTAATCTATAAGAAAATCAAATATAAACACGTGTTCTCCACAGTGATTTTTCAATACGAACATCTTAAAGGCAATGAAAGAGAAGCAGAGCTACTGGAGGGATAAGTCAGCACCACATAAACCCATGTGAAAGGATGAGAGAGGAAAAAAAAAATCCCCGCAGGACTCAGTTGTACAATAGAAACTGTCAGCCAAGGTCATTCTTAAGAAAGAGAGCAGCCAAAAAGGAGGTTTTAAATCTCAGTGGGCATTAGCTGAAAGACACGCAGCGATGTTCTGCAGTGATTTTAAATAGGACATTCAAAAAGGATTAAAAGTATACACATATCAGTCAACTCTATCAAAATACAAAATTTTTCCTAGATGCTCCCTGCACAGATTATTCTCATACTCAGAGAATCACAAAGTTGTTTTGGCAAAGAAATTAAAAACTACTGTTTTACAGAAATCATAGTTATGCACAGTATAAATATCTCGGCCACAAAAATGGCATTGCTCCTTTCTCAGATTGAAAAATCAGAAACATTTAACACCATTGGAAGAAAAATAAAGGAGTGAACTAAACCCACTGCATTAGAGTTGACAGACTGAGGAGATGGTTGCAGAGGCCAAACATCCCTACTTGATTGCAGCTCCTTCTAATTGGCAAAAAACCACAACACCTGTCCCATAGGAAGGCACTCTCTGGACATGCATATGGATACAAAAGCTGACACATAGCAGGCTCATTAGTCCTAAAAATTAATCAGAAAGAATAAAAGGCGTTTAGGGAGAGAAATTTCAAAAGCAAACTGTTCTTTACATTCAGCTTTAAGGAAGGTATTAATTTTAGCAGGCGGTTTTAAAAGGCGGGGGGAATCACTCTTCCCTTAAAAACGTATACAGTACAGACATTACTCTCTGCTTCGCAGCAGCAACATTTGGAAAACTACTTAACCTTTCTATTTTTATCTGGGAGCATTCAAATTACCAATAATGTACAACATGCTGTAACAAAACCACTGATGTAGGGTATAATTTTCCCTCAAGCACATTATCCTAGCTGGTGGCTTAGAAAAATAAGCTGATAAAACAGCAGCAGACATCAATTGATGGATAAAAAATGATCACAGCTATGTAGAATGTTGCTGCCCAACCTTAAAATCATACAATTAGCCAAAAAATATAAGTAGTAGGACAGCACATACTAACAACCATACATTATCTATGGGGTCATCATAAAAATCCTTCTACAAACGCATTTTTAAACAGACCATCAGATTATCACCTCATAATTTAGCTATTAACACACAGATTTATTTTAAAGCCATCATCATGCCTGGTACTTTTATTAAATATCTTCTTCCTTGTCAAGTTCAATCGAGATCTCATCCTAACCATGATGAGCTTTTAATTTTCTGTTCTATTAATAACAACTTAAAAATAAAATGTTCTCTTTTGAAACTACAAAGCTGTAGCTTCTTTAGGAGCTGCAAGGGGGAAGAGAGATTAATCTTCCCACTCTGCATCTCTTAAACTACATTAGCTAGCTGCATATATGGAAAAAAAAAATCAAGCGCACAAGTAAGAAATAGGAATTTTCTTTAAGAATACCTTAACTATAACTCTATACAAGGATTTATCATGGCTACAAAGCAGTAATAAGAAGTTACCAAAATACAGGAAATAAATACTTTCAGAATTTCCATGTAGCTTCCGAGTCATTCTCAGCAACTCTTCTGCCAGTCATCAATAGATAATAGATTAATTAATGACATAATTAGCTGTGGGATACATAGACTCCTATCCAGCAAAGCCCTTCAGCAGATACTCAAATTTCAGCACAACTGGGGTCCTCGTTAATTCCCTGGCAAATGAGGGAAGATGGAAAGTTAGAGATGAATATCGTGGCACTCTGTGGCCACCTGACACATGGATGGGATGGGACAGGACTGTTCCAGCTGCTCTCCTTCTGTTGCCTCCTGCAAGTAATGGCAGAAGGAGAAGGTACAGACAAAATCCTCCGCGAGCACTCTCTTGGGTCTAGTATGAATAGCATTAATACAAAGTACACGTGCTGCAGCACTCACTTGTACCATCATACTGCACTGCTGCTTTCATCTGCAAGAAATCAAATCAGTAATATCAAGTCTGAGGCTATCATCAAAATCAGGGAGCCCTGATATCTGCAGAAAAGCAGAAAGTCAGTAACTTCCGTCTGATGTCCACTTACAGCAATACAAGAGAAGCAAGGGAATATTGTAGAGACACAGCGCTGGAAGGACCTGCGCTTGAGCTTTTCCACCTACCTCTCCAACCTGCCTGCCTTCCCACTTTGCAAGCTGGCAGGCAACCCAGGCACCAGGCTGCTTTGAGATGTGTTTCCTGTAACCATCTAACTGCTTGTGACCTTTCTTTTAGGATATGGGCCTTGCCACAGCTATTCAAGCCTATCTTTATCTAAAGATTGGAACACTGAAATGTGTTTTAATGAGGGATAAACTGAGACCATCTGGATGTCTCAGCTGCTACAGAGCATGATTGTTTGCTGATTTTAAGCATGTCTCTTGCAGAGAACATAGACCTGTGTTGCACAAAGTGCGCTAGCTCAGCTTGATTTCTCCTTGTCATCAAATGTGTTGATCTCAAATCTATTTCCAGCAAATTACTTGCCTGTTTGGGGAACAACTCCCTCCTCATCTCTTAGCCACAGTGATGGGGATAAGCAGGGACAATTGAGTTGAAAAGGTATTTTTGTAAGAGGCTGACAGCGAGTATTCTCAGGGAAATCTTCCATTTTGGAATATGATCACCATTTATTCACAAACTGCATACCAGATGCCAATTTTCTGGATGTTGTATTAAGACCTTGAATTCCTCCCCCCCACCTCCCAATTTGGTGTAAAAAATTTGGTGACTAATTTGTCACTTTGGTATGGTGTTGGCAGGAGGTCAGTTTGCTTTTCTTTATGTACGTTTCTCGATTGTAAATGTATACTGAGTAATGGATAACTATATTGTTACTAAACTTAAATATATAATTTGTTGACCCTGTATATATTCCGCAAGATAAGCGACGAGTCTATTTGGGGAGATAAAGTAACAAAACCCTTCTTTTTTGGTAGTTTAACTTCCCGTGTATCAGCATGGTGCGGTCATAAAAGCAGCAGCACAGCACAAATGGAGCAGCAAAAGCCTCTTCCCGCAGCTCCATAGAGCACTGCCTTTTTCAGCATTACCTAGCTGTGAGATAAGCATCTTAGGTTTGATGTTGCTCAATCAAACTGCACCACTTGTCTGCAATTACCCAGCAATTTTAGCTTAGCATAAATCTATGCTGCTAGCAAAGGGGGGCTTTCCACCCTACCTGCTGCTCCTTTCTGCCAGCAGTGCTAATACGTGGCCAACAGTGGGGTAAAATATCAACCTGCACTTTTATTTGCCAGCCGAGGTCTACACCTGATCATGCATATTGAAATGCTATGATGTTAGTCTCTCAAGTCGAAACTGTTCTATTTTGTAGGAAAAAAACCCACCATACATTTAATGCCCAGCAAAAGAAAGTGTGAAAGTAATTCTATAGATTAATAATTTGAATATTTTCTAGACAGCTGAGAGACTTCTGCTCATTTCTCACATTAAATAAAATGAATCGGGGACTGAACCCAAACTTCGTATGTTCCCACAGATTTTTCCACATTGGAAGACTCCAGGCGCTAACGCTTTGTGAAACACTCCAAATTCTAAAATCTTTAGCAAACTTCATGACTACTTTTGAAGAGACCAAAACTGGCTTTGGGGGTGGGAGGAGTGGGTGGGGTGCGTGCTTGTGTGTGTAATGACTTCCACCAAAATAACTCAGACACCATGCACCATTAACAATTTCAGAGTTAAACATTCTGTTTAAATTAGTTTAAGTGCTGTTAATTATGCATTCACCAGACATGAGACCTTTCACTTCAGATTCCAAGCAGATACGAAAATTAAAAGAGCAAACCCAACAACCATTCCTGTAAGTAGAACTACTCTAGGGATACTGACCTCTTTAGAAATTTAGCATGTTTTTAGCATATTTTTTCTTTACTTTTCTCCATCTAAATAAAGATTCGGGGGGGGGGGGGGGGGGGGAGGGAAACGGTACTCTGTTGATTATACCTCTCAAAAAGTGATCCAACATAGAATGTTCTGGCTTTTGACTACAAAGTTATTATTTGAAACTGAAATCAAGTCTTCTGTTCATTTCCTATGAGAGTATCAATAAATGCCTAAGAGGGAATCTTTGGAAGCAGTAGCTTGAGACATTTGGAAGAAATATGCCCCAAAATGCCAAGACAGATTGATTAGTGCCATTTTTTAAGCTACATCTAATACCACAGTACATTGCTTTATTGATTTGTTGGGCTCTTACTTCTTTCAGGGATAAACGCTGCCACAGAAAAATCAGTCCGTTACCACAACATTTTGATTCCCACTTCTAAACCAAAATGATTTTGATAAGTCTCTGAATTCTTCATGTCACAACTAAACTTTTGAAATTCACCCATCACAGATGATCATATCACAGATTTACCAGAAAGCCACGTTGCTTAATCTGACACCAGGTCCGCAAGTATTTGACAAGTAAAGGATTCCAAAAAGAAATGTATTATATCATTAGAGATGTGGATACATCTACAAATGAACCAATAAAACTAAATCTCTCCCTCTACAGGTAGAAGTGGTAACAAGGAGCTACCCATATTTTGCCATGAGTTCTGCAAAGATCCATGCTAGTGTTGAACATGTCTGTAACATAGCTAAAATCAATAATACCTGATCTGTAGCACGTTGGGTACAAGGTGTGCCAATTTAACATAATAAATTCTTAAAACACTGGGATTTACATTATTAATCTTAGAGCAGTGGTTGACTCAAAACCACTGCAATGACTTAATACCTGAATTCTGCAAGTAAACACCACAGGTAATCCAGTTGTTTCCAAGGTTTTCGTACTAATCAACTCGTATATATTTCCAAGAGCAGCAAATTCACACCTCCTGACAACAGATTTGTTTTTCCCATCTGAAATAATTAACATATCAGAGACTTCAAATTACTATACTTCTCATGATTTTAAGCAATCTCTGAAGCTGTTTTTAAAATCGGAACTCTTGCAGGGATTGTACTCCCTGGCACAATCTCCAGAATAATGAAAGGAAATTGTTGCCAATTCACCAACAACAATCTTTGCATGTTTGAATACAACCCCTAAAATTGAAAATATAAGCTTATCTCAGAAAATTAAGCAAAACTGACCAAAACATAACCCACATCTCTGATTTGCAGGTACCTAACCCACACGCTATCACCAAATGCATATCCAGTCTGCTCTTGATTTCAGTGAGCAATTCAGCCAGGTTGTGGATTAACAAGATGCCAACTCTTGCTACAGCCTATTTAAACCTGGAGCTCTCTAAGTAAATCAATGCAAAGCTTTACAGGTGACCATTTTAAATAAATGTAGATTTATTCACATATGTTCATGTGTCTATTATTTTGCCTTCTTTGAAAACGAAAATACTTCCTCAGATGTGTTCCTTAACAACCTGATGTTTATCACGCTTTTTGTTAATTTCTTGCAAGACCAAAACCTAACAAGTTCTAGCATAACCATTTAAAAAAAAAAATCTACATTCCCATTGTCAAAAATTATTTTTAGCACTTGGGAGCCTGCCCCTGTGGAAATACAAGTAGAACAGACCCATTTCCATTTCTGTAACAGCAACTCAGGTGACCTCCAAGACATTATACAAATAGTAAAAATGTGCATCTAGCATCTAAACTTGATTTAACCATTTTTCAAAGCTGCAGTTCCCCAGTGTCTTCCTATGACTGCCAAAAGCACGTACACCTCATTTTCACAGGCTGAAAAACATTCTTGTAGCACTCTGTGTACCCATGCTCTTCATTTACATCACAGTCAGAAGGCAATGGCACAAGAAAATCTGTGTGTATGCTCCCGTTTATCTGCTTCTCTGGCTGACCTGATCTGCCACTTGCAAGCACACAGGAACGACGGCTTATTTGCTGAATCTGTTTACCCCACTGTCATTCAAGACGTAGTACAATGCTTAAATAGGCAACAGTCAGATTAATATAATTGAGGATGCAGTTCAGAGTAGACAGGAAGCCATGCCGGAATTGCAAAGCGCTTATTCTCTTATGATTAAAACATCTCCAGAGTTATATGAGTATAAAGAAGCACCCAAATCAGAGATGCACAGAAGCTAGAGGACCTAAAGACGCGAGCTTTTGCTTTTCAGAATAGCTCACCAGTTTGAAAGGAAGAAACAAGAATCATGCAAAGATGAGTTGCCATTTTAATTGCATAAGCAGTACTGGTGGATTTGTCATTCCTTTTGACAGATTTTTTTTCCCAGAGTCACATTATAACCAGAGCTGTATTTCTATTGCATAAGACATGCACCAGAATGAAATCCCAGCACACAGATACCGAAAACCTCTTAAATAGCCTATTTTCTTTTACTCCAGCAATAGATGCCTTTCTGCTATTCCAGACAGATTAGAAAGACTCTGTCCAAACACAACGTAAGAAAAGCAAATAAGGAGCAAATCAGTGACTGAAAAGGAGTTAAAGTCCTCAGCACTATAGGACTGACCTGCAAAACACAGATTTCACTGTTACTGGCATCACTATTCACAGCACAGGAAAAAACAGCTATGCAGATTATAGGGGGCGCATCCTCCTGTAGAGATCTGAACATTCTTATCACAGATGGCACAGTAAAAAGTGGAGTAATATTGCTGATGCATCCATTTTCTAAAGTCTTTCAGTCCACTTTCACTTAAGCTATTTAGTATCCAAGCACTCCAAATTGGAAGTTATTTCCTTCCAATTCACAAGTTGTCACGGAAGGCTGAAGAATGCTAACACAAAAAGTAAAGTCTTAGTTGTCAAAAAGGGCTTATCAAAACATACCACTACAGGCAATGTTTTGCTGGTCTAACAGCATCTGAGAGCAAAACCTCCTTAGACAGAAATGCTGTGCTGCAGCTAGAACTGCACGACAGCTGCATCCTACCAGCTGATAACCACTACCTCGGTGTTAAAACTCGGTACAATGATTTAAGTGACATTTGCCCTAGAAACAAGCCCTCCGACTCATATTAAAGCACACAAGAGTCACCAGTGGAGTAACACGCAGAAACTATTTCTGTATCTGCGCAGAGTTGATCTTTGCCTTTTCTCTAGCCTAGATTTTGATTTCCCTTAAGTGATAGGTGTTGGCCTAATTCTACTCCCATTTATATCAGCTGAAGCTTTACCATCAACTTCAAAGAAAATGGATTTAACCCACTATAGTTCATTTTGACAAATTCTGCTTTAAGAGAGAAGGACCTCTGCTTCTCCATCAGAGGGTAAGATGATGTATTTTTACAACACGCGCTGCAGCCAGATGACATTGCTATGCCCTACATTCACAATTTGGTTTTGAGCAACACTGCAGTTTTGAAGTAACTCCAACAACCATCCCTTTTTATTGTGTGTTAGTTCAGTTTGCAGAACTGCTTTGGTGCTCATGAACTATACTTCTTTTGGAGGAAACAAAGTGGAAGCCCCACTGCAGGTTCACACCAAAAGCACACAACACATACAGATCTGGAACAATCACAGGTCTTTGGAAAGCTTCCAGTCACACGTAGTGAATTCTTTCAGTCCAAAGGCTCAGACTAAATCTAGTCCAACAGAAAACCTGCACAGATATGGGGGGCCTCAACACTGATTGCTTCAAGATATTGATCTGCTTCTAATGCACCAACTGACTTGCTGATGTAGACACATTTCAAACTCTAGCCCTACTTCTTATCTCTATAATTTTATTTCCCATGCCTTCCTAAATAATTCACTCAGCATTACTGATGTTCATGATCTTCTGTGTTGTATACCCAGATTCTTATTTAAATTACACAGCTTTCGTTTTTGGATTATGGCCTCAGGGCTATGCCACCCTCTTACAGGGTATTGACTCTAATTGTTTAAAAGTCTCTCCCAGAATTAACGTTCCAAGACACTTTTAGACAAGAGATCATTTGTTTAGCAGCGCATTGACCAGCAACTTTGCATGAAGAAAACTTCCATTTGTAAACAAGTGTTCTGTAACATCTTAGCTTATGCATTAGGCATAAGAACTATAGTCAAACTTAGGCACCTGCAAATCCACTATCAGAATCGAATATTAAAAAGGAACACTACAAAAACAGCCCTTCAAATAAGGGTCAAAATTTCAAAATCGAATTATTTATCAAGCAGGAACAGCAGTATTTTAAGCTTTTCAACTTCCACAGAAGGAAGGACGATTACGTTAGGTACACTGCAAACACTACAATGGTAATGAAAGGATATGTACTGAAAGACTCATTTAAAAAAAAACTTGTCAGAGGAAAAGTAACCCCAACATAGCACATCACAAATACTTAACAGGAAGATAAGTCAGCAATGTTGTTAATGCAGTTCAAGTATTTCAGGCTGTATCCAGCTAAAATTCCGTTTAACAATTATATCCTAAAAGTCCTGGAAACCTCCTGTCTGAAGGACTATCTCACTCTGCCTGCAAGCTGCCTCTGTAAAAAATTATTTCATTCCCTTTTTGTTGTTGTTGTTTTTTACACCCTGAGATTAGGACAGAAGTTTCTTGACTGTCAGATCTCTAGCTTCAGAACCGACCTGCACTCTGGTCCCACTCTGACCCCGGTTGGCTGATCTCTACCTCTGCTCTGCTTGTCCATCCTATCCACTACGGCCTCTGAAGGATGAACTGTGACATCTGCCAGGACACAGAATTATAGCGAGACTTCCCCTAACAATTTTCCTTTTAACATGGGAGAGAGTAGTAGTTACCTACTAGTTTTTATCCCTGTAACTTTAATCAGCCCACCCGGCATTTCAGAAGTGCCAGCTTCATGTTACTTGAGTATGTTTTATCATAGCTCATTTTCTTCTTTTTCCGCAGTTCCCCCTCAGATATAGGCCATTATCAAGATGATTATCAGATGTATTGTTCACTATTTTATGATGCATCCTTCATTAATCTCACTACAGCATAATTCACCTCATAGAAGGTGACACCTTCAGGAAGGGTGCTTTAACAACAGAAACATTAATTAAGACGCACTATAATAACACTGCAGAAACAAGTGCAAACTTCTCGCATAGCAATAAATACATGGTCTCAAGCAGTCAAGATTAAGTCAACATTTTTTCCTTATTACCCTAACTTTTAACATAGTAAACGGAAAACTCATCTAGAAATTTGGGGCAGGTCACTTATCGCTGTTGCAAGCAACTCCATACTAATCTATAAAACAGAAGAACTTGGGGACTACACCTGTAACTTTTTTTGAATTCCCTACACAAGAGATTCTGCTGCTTTAACTCCTCCTCTCCTGTTTCTGCACCTACCACTCTTACCTGTATGAATTCCACTCACTTGAATCAATTACAGACAACAACAGGAAATTACAAATCTGTCACGTAAAAACAGCAAAAAGGATGGCAAGCTGGCCACACTGAAAGCACAACCTCCCACAATAACTCTTAAACATGAACTGTCATTTCAAATCAGTGTTCCAAGACTACCAGAGGACCCACTGATGCCACAGCACACCACTCACAGACGTCCCATCAGACTAAGAATTGCACGTGACTCACTAAAATGCAGGCTTAGACTTCCATGCATCTCTACTTTGAAAATTAACTTCAAATCAAACTTTTTTTTTTTTCCCCCTTCTTAACAAAACCATGGGATAATTTAGGTCAGAAAGGATCTTTGAAGGTCACCTAGTCCAACTCACTAATGTGGAACAGCTTGCTCAGAGTCATGCCCAGCTGAGCTCTGAATTTCCCCAAGGATGGAGACTCCCACCCCGGTCTGGGCCACTGTTCCCATGTTGGAACATCCCCCTGGTGAGAAAGTTCTTTATATTTAACCAGAATTTCTCTTACTGCAACATACATATATTACCTCTCACTCTTCTGCTTTGTACCTCAGAGATGAGTCTGGCTCTGCCTTCTTTTATAACCCTCCACTGGGCAACTGAAGAAAGCAATAAAACTAAATCCACCTAAGCCATCTCTTCTCCAGACTGAACAACCCCAGCTCACTCCTTGTGTTCCATGTGCTCCCTGCCTTGATGGCTCTTTACCGGACTTCCTCCAGTTGTCACTACCTGTCCCATACTGGGGAGACTGAGACTCCCTGGGGAGACAGCACTCCAAAGAGAGGGAGAAGTTAAAAAGAGTGAAGCTGACAGTTACTAAAGAGTTTCATGACCAGATTTTGGCTCGAGCATCACAGACACAGCATTTAAGTTCTATCTGCCACACCAAATTGCTTTCATTGCTTATACAATGCCATCATTTATACAATGCCACTGAGAGGAAGTGAAGAGTTTGGATAGACTTTGCCAAAGTCATTGGGAAAAGAACTTCATTTTCAGAATCAAGGATAAATTTTCGTAATTGGCACTGGGGGGGAGGGAAACATTTTACATATAATGAAGCACATCCATTTGTTCAAAAAATTAAACCAAGAATGCATATTCAGAACCTCAAGGTCAAGTGTTGCAAATAAAGATTAACTACTTTTCTTACATATAGGATTAGCCACCTAAGAAAAATTCTTTTAAAAACTACTTTTCGTCAGTCCACAAAATATTGGAATTAAGGGACAACTCCCATCAATGAAGGAATCCGATACATTTACAAATCTCTATTCACAATGCCTGCCTTGCTAAAAAGAATTAGTTTTGAATGTCAGAAAAAAAAAAATTGTTTACTAACTTTAGCAGGTTGCATAATTTCCCAAAATAGTCAGAGCAATACTGATTTCTGCTATATTGGAAGTTTTTATAGTATACAAGAGAATGCAATACATAAAACCGAACATGAACCTCTAGGGTCAAAGTAAGAGACTATCAGATTATTAGTTTGAATCACCTATGCCTTTGTTTCATAAATACAATTTGAAAAATGAGGCTTTGGTAAAGGCATATACAGACAAAAGCATATCAGAGCAGCGTTCAGAGATTATTAACTCAACCAACTTTCCAAAGACTGAAATTTATCCAGAAGGGCACTGCTGGGGGAGAGGTCTGAATATGCACTACGAGGTAGGTAGGAACCATGCAAAGCGGTGGAAAAACAAAGGACCAAATCAATTAGTACTTCAGTAAAGCCACGACATTAACAAAGAGAGAACTTGTGCACGAAGTCAGTCTCTCTGATGTTTAACCAAAATAAAATCAGCACACATCTAACAAAAAGCAACACGGAGGCAGCTGGCAGCACAGATAACAAGTGGTAGCATCTCTTAGCACAGGAAAGGATGTTAATTCAGTTCTTAAGTATCTTACAGCATCATCTCATCCTCAGCACTTGGGCAGCAGGAGTGATGCAACTCGGTAGCATCCTGGAGATGTAGTTTGTGGAAAAGGGAAGACGGGGACTCTGTCAGTGGCACCAGTGGAGGCACTGCTGTCGTACCATGTGTCAAGGGAGACAGACAAGCAGAAAAACTGGAGAATGAAGGAGTCATGAAAGTGTCTAAAGAGAACAGGAGAAGCCCTTAAACCTTTTCCAGATAACTGCGACCCAGTAGAGGAGATACAGAAAGACTAGTATTGATGCAGGCTTTCACCGTGGAATTCAGATGAAAGAAAATCTATTGATTCTGCTTTGTAGCATAGCTTTCCCATGCCATCTTACATTACAAACAAACGTCCTCACTTCTGCTTCTCGGATACCTATATATTGCCAAAATTTCCAGGCACAGAGTAGTCTGGCTGTGTTTTCCAAATATGAACATAATTTACAGCTTGCCTAGACAGTTTTAAAGAAACAGAACCGGCAAACATGACAAAGGCATTTGTTTCGGAGAATGCAGCTGTCTGTGTATATGGTGGTTCAGGAATGCTTACAGCATTTTTAAATTTCCAGCCTGCTAACCAAATACGTATGTACATTCAGATGATACGATGGGCAGTGAAGTTCAGAATGGTAGTCTTTTCAAGGCAAATCCAATGAAGATTGGATTTAGGCAACCTAAAGTTGCCCAAGCAAAGATTCAGAAATAATGACTGAATAGCTTTCTAAGGTACTCTGAAAGAAATTTTCTGTTATGATGCATATGGATTTTGCAACATTTACAAATCCCATTAGCAGCAACAAGAACTGTAGGACTTAATCCACACGATGCATTATCATTGAAATGTTTCCTATTTAATTAATAAAGAAAATGCAAACACTCTCTTCAGTTGATTTTTACAACATTAAATAGCTTCCAAATTGTTCCACAGATGCTTTTACTGGTGCACATCGGCTCCACCACTTAAGCAAAACCATTCCTTCACCTCAGCTGAAACCTTGGCCCTTAATTATCAGCAATTATTAAGAACTGACATTTCCCTTGATACTAAGAGTATACCTTCCCCACAAAAGACTATCATAATTCTTTGGGAGTTTCATATCTTCACTTAAACTAGGCAATTACAGCTTGCTCATGTTCTATTTTGTGGTTCCAGCAGTTTTCTTAACCTTGAGAAAAATTTGCATCATTATTCTAATTACAAGAAGTGGGAGTACATGAAATCTCTCCAACAAAGAAAAGAAACTGAGATGGCAGATGCATGAAATTTTATACTGCAAAATGACAGAAGGGGAAGTAATGAAATACTGGAACTGTCACTTACCTGGGTAGGAGTCAGCTGTTGTAAATAAAAAACTACATTCTTTTAAACTCATTCAGGTGTTGATAAATTGACACCAAGTATTTATACTGTTACAAAATAAAGCTACAGTAACTATAATTGTTTATTTTAAAAAACAGTTGTCACCGTAATACAAAGACAAACTGCATGTATGTGTTCGTGATACATTTTAAAACCCCAAACCCGATAAAGGAAAGTTTTCCCATGTGTCCTGACACACCGTCATACATGAAAAATGCATGCAGTTTCCTATTTAGTTTACACATTAGGTTACAAGATGGAATGTGACGACTGGGTATTTAAATACCCTACTAAGCCATTTACATTTACAAGCAAGTTGCCTACCTAGGCAAGGGTGGCACTCAATACACAGAAGCCTTAGATGCCATAGAGACTATGGCCCAACCACCCCCGGAATTTTGAGGAGAGTGAAGGAGTTGAATATTTTAACAGTTTCCCGTTTAAGTCCTCAAATTTTTTACGGACTCTGTACTAGAAAAACTAGAAAGTTTTTATTCAAACAAAATACACAATTACACAGGGTTTTCTCAAGTATAGGAAACTTCCATGAAATCCAGTAAGGACCTTACGTGCAAACCTATTCTAGATGGGCAGAACTGGGGTATCACAACAATCTCTGCCACAGAAGGAACCTTTGGATATATGCGCAATCAGAGAGGTCTTAGCACACCTTTAGAATAGACAGTAAATTCAGGTTTCAGTCTTTCCTCCAGAAGGCAGAGATTTCTCTGTGTTGTACTTGGATAACCTCTTATATAATCCCAGGACTTCCGTATTTTAAGATACACAATATTCTGAGTTTGAGTACAGAAATAACAAAGTAGTCAAACAAATCTGAATGCTTCTGAAACCCACTTTTATCTTTTGACAACTCTCTGAGAAGAGGCAGTGCAGTGAGCTGTTCCTCCTTTAAATTTAGCTTCAACCTCTGTGGAAATTCTTCCCAGCACTCCAGCATTTGCTGCCTGGTCTTTCCATTCAAGTGGAAAGGGACAATGAACCCGATTTGGCTATCCATTCTCATGACTTGTTATTCACTTCGTAGCTACAGGGAAGTTACCGAAAGGAAAAACTGAACACGCTTCTGAACAGAAAACACAATTTATTTCCTTCACATCTAAGACTAGGAAGATTTTTAAACCTGTCCTAGCGCTTGTCCCCAGAAATGGGATAGCTGGCTGCTGGAGCAGCTCTAGATTTCACATCTTTTTCTCCTAAGATGAGAGGCATCCAATACCGGTACTACCCCAGACAGATGCGGTGCCCTCAGAGTCCACGTGAGGCTCTGGAGTCGCTCAGGTATTGTTGACACGGGAGTTTTCTGAAATTAGAACATTGTCCCATTTTCAATAAAGCCTCCAAGATTCCAGGGTTGTCCCTGTTAGCAAGGACACTCCTTGAAAATCAGGACACCTGGTAACCTTAAAGAAGGAGGGTAATTAGTCACATCCCTGCAACCTTTTCTCCTAAAGAACCAGTGATAAAAGTAAACTCCTATTAGAATACTGTTAAATGCATTATTATGAAATTACTGGTTACATAACCACGCCTTCCCAACTTCTGGGATTTTCTGGCAGAACTCAGTTTCACAGACTTGCCCACATATGAACGTTTTAAACATTATGGATCGTCCCTCTCAGAGGGCATGGAAAAAAAGCTTTGGTCTCAGATACATTTCTAGCTAACTTGACAAATGGCAGACTGCCTGCCAATGTTTCAGATGTAACTGGAATCCTTTAAAAAAAAAAAAAAAAAAAAAGTCTTTTTGAGAATTCCTTTTCAGCTAATTCCTTTCAGAGAAGTTATCCATTTCATAATTTCATATAAGCATTTGTAAATCCAAATATATCACCCTATTCACACATTCTGTACCATTTCAATTTCAGCTAAAACTGCACTGTGAATCTGTCCAAAATTCAAGTATAAGCAAAATTTGACTACATAAAACATGACAACTTGCTTAATGTGGCTCTATTTTATCAAAAATAAGTCTGTAATCTATTTTCCTCTAACCCTACTTCCAATAAGGAGCAGGAATAGTGATGCATTCCATGTTCTACAAAATATTAAGTCTAATTTTACTCATTTAAAAGGATCAGTTAGTTCAGAAACAAGTATTATAACCTCCAAAACAAATATTTGAATATTGTCCTTATTGGTGTCTAAGCTCAAGTTAAATAAAAATCACAGCTATCATACGGGTCTGAAAGCAAAAAAAGAAGGAAACAACAATGCATGTGAAATTCTGACAAGCAAAATCTGGTCCTGAATGCATTTTTAAAAGATTATGTTTAAATAGAAAGGATGTAAATTTTCAAAATAGAAATGCGAAGTGCAATCATTATTTGATAAAGTACATTAGTAAGCTGCTTTTTTTCTTACCAAATATTTTCCTTCATTTTCATGTAATACTGAACATTTACTGTTATCTATAAAATTCATCCCAAAACACTGCATTTGTAACGAACTAAACAGTATGCTATGTGACAACTGTTAACGAGAATATAAGCAGTGGATTAATATTTCAGGTACAACATCATCACTAGGTAATAAATCCTGCAAAAATAGTAATAGTGTAGTTTTTCCTTTTACATACATGGTTCTATTACAATGAATCATTTCTACTGTCATACTTTCTAAAATTAAAATGCAGGGGACGTTTTCAAAGCAATTATCATTTGCCTTCTGGCTGTACAAACTAATAATGGACATTCTCTCTCTTACAAGCCCACCTATCTGCCTGATGACTTAAGAGTAACTCAAGTCGCTGCTCATTATACACACCACTTGCGTACCCTCCCTCAGAACACAAAACACTGTTTCGACAGCACAGAATTATCCCGAAGTATACTGAGAAAGTTATCATTAGAAGCATTAGTCTCCCGTACCTGAAACTCTCCAACCACTGGGATTGTATTACTGAACCAAGAGATAAATTATGCAAGTGAGACAGAGCTACCCATTACAGCAGGAAGGCACAAACGACCATAATATGATGTACTTACCTAAGACTAACTCCTGAGTGCTCTGAATATGTTGTTAGAAAAGACACACCTTTCCTGTAAGGGGAGCACTTTCTCTCCACCTCCTATAGATTTCTCTCTCTCCCCTTTCCTAGGTGACTGCACACCGCCTGGAGGAAGGCAGACGAGAGAAGCGCCGCACTCCTGAATGCCAAACACACAGCACAGGGCAACATAAAACACGGAGGAGGGAACAAGAGTAGGTAATTGCTGGCTTCTATTAACAAATCCTGAAAAGGACATTTCTACAGTTTTCCATTCTAGATAATTTAAACCGTCTCTTGCAGAATTCACTAGTTTCCCACAGAAGACAGCAAAGGAAGCGGATTCATTTGCCCTGTCAGTTTCCATGCTCCTAATTTTTTAATGCACCGTGGCTACTCAAGAAAATAAAGCCTGAGCTTTGTGCACACCTCAGGCTATCGAGCTGGAGAGAAGACAGCTCTTTTACTCACAAAACAAACGTAAGCATGTGCAAAATTCAGCAAAACAAGATTCACTGAAGTTAGAAGCACTTAAACCAGAAATAATGACTTTTAAAAACCACTGTTAGGAAATGCTCCTGAAAAGACAGGAAGCTACTAGAGTTCCAACCACTGCCTCTGATTTTTACTTATTTATTTATTTATAAGTATTTTATACGAAATGGAAGACTAGTGCCAAAGAAAGTCTTCATACCAAACCCAGAATACCATGCAAGTTATCTGTTATGGAAATATTCTGGAAAATAAGAGGTAGTGGATTAAATGTGATCAAGGGGAAGATGAAACTGAATCCTAGCCTCCCTCACTCTGAATCCCTCAACCACTAAAATATTACAAAAGAGGGGAGGCAACTAAGCCATCGCTCCTATTTCTCACCAGCTCTTCAGAGGTTTTGACACCATGTGTAAGCCCAGCTCTCTATTTTTGTAAAACCTGCCTGAATTGAACTGTAACAGGTTTTTCCCCTGATGAATACAAATACATTGAACTCCTATTCTCAGCTTAAAGCTTGGAGCAAAGGAAAAGAGAAAAGGGAAAGAAAGTTCTTAATACCTTCAATTATTTGAAATGTCCCCACAAAAATAAGTGAGCCAAGTAGTAGTAATCCACATTTTTACAAAAAACACCAATATTTTTACGGGAGAGAGACTATATAGGTGGATATATACAGACACACACACGAAGTTCATATTGGTTATAGGTGTGTTCTGACCATCCATCTCATGGTGTTAGAATGCACCTGATCAAGAAACTAATGACTGCAGCTGCATAAGCCCAGAAGAGGTTCAGTTCTTCGGTTCTACAGCACAATCACATCGTACTGTTTTAACAGTAAACCACTAAGCTTTCAAAACCCACCGATAAACATTCTATCCCATCAATAGAAGACAGAATTGTGGTGAGAAAAAAAGAATTACAAAATATCCAAAAGAAAGCAAGCTTTTAGTGCAGCTTTTTTTAATTATCCTCAAATCATCTCAGTAATCTACTGTATTTTAATGGATGCAAATTACGTTTATCACTGTCACACTATGAAAAAGTGATGAAATTAACTGCTGATTCCTTTACATTACAGACCTTTTTATTTGTAAAGCACAGCATTTTCTCCTATAGGTCTAATAAATATTCATGATACAGTCTAGAAGAATTATACTGTTGTATTTAAAAATAAGCATTGTTCGACTTTTACCTTAGAACATCAAATTCTGTGAGTTAATGGGTTCTTAACAATTTAAAGTAGTATTTCACATATACAGACCCTCCGTAACGGCACAGTGGAGGTGAAGAACAAACAGTCCCAGGATCTTGGTTTTGTGAGTGTTAAAAGAGACTCAAAAAAAATACTAGAGATAGCTTCACCCAACTATTAAAACAAATTTTTAAAATCCAGGCCATTCAAATACTTAAAAATATTACAGAAATAAAACATGGCACTACACAACCTGTTAAAACAGTACATTTGAGGCATGCAATTGATCCAAAATTAAACAAAATTACACCTTAACAAGAAAGCAGTACGTGCAACATCCATACAATATTTTTCTTAAGTACTGAGAAGAAATTGCTGTTAGTAAGATGACTCATAAGTCAAAGTGATAAACAGGATAAAGATTTATTTGTTAGGACTCAGCCTAAGTACCTATTTAAAAATCATGGACTGCTATTCATATTTCATGTCCAAACAAGAACCTGAGCACTGAAACTATAATAAATTGCTGGGTTTCATACTCTTATCAATCCAGAATGTTATAGCAAGTCTGCCTTTTGAGTGGCAGAACTAAAATACACATTTTAAGCACATCTTTTACTGGTGTCCTGCAAGTATTCTACACTGATTTGACTCAGCATTAAAAATACCGGTGTATCTTTAAAGATACTTACAGTTCTGGCTCATAGCTACTTACACTCCAACCCAATTTCTAAAATTACAGCATATTCTGTTAATCAAAGCAATTTGCTCAGCAACACATCTCCATGCATCCCTAAGAAGCTCCATTCACTCCACCAGTACACAGCCAAACTTATAGTTCATTCCTAACTGGTTTTGCTGGAAAGTAACTCTTTGATTTATCAAGGATTTGCACATATTGTACAGCATACTATGGAGGTTATTTAGAGCAGACAAAAAGTCACCAATAAATATATTAACACAGTTATTCAAAGCCCAAATGGCACTGTGACCTGCAAAAGTACATAGTGCGCTCAGAACCGTCAGCCAAAAACGCAACTGTGTCCGTACGTCTGAACAATGAGTGCCTGGCGTGAAGCAGGGTGGAAGAGCAAAGCACTAGTTGCTCCCACACAGCCAAAAGGTAAATATCACTGCAAAGCAAACACTGTTGGCACTCAAACATTTATACAAATAAGCACTTTTTACTGTAATTCCCCTTTTCAAGAACATAAATATTTATTAATAGCTGTTCTGAACCGCAGCAGAGGAGTCCCAATGTAAGAATTAAAGTAACTTATTTACATTACTTTTATGATACCTTCCATCCTGAATAACTCTGAAATTGTTTTACCTACGTTTATAGAGAAAAAAACCATCAAATGGGGTGGGGAGTATTGATTTATTTATTACTACTGTGATCAACTGAAAAAGCCAAAAATCTTCACTGGGGAGTGCTTAAAAATTACAGAAACAAAATGACAGAAGTTTAGTTCACAGGGCAGGAAACGGACATTCAAGACCATTCCAAGATATTACTTCAGGAAAGTCACTTTTGCCACTGCTCGAAAACCAGCATGAAGCTCAGAGTAACTGAAGGTTATCTACACATTATATTATAAAAATCATCTTTGTTAGCCAGATATATACACATTTCGCTCTATATAGATTTAAGTTACTGGCCTAGATAACTTTGGTAACAGAATATTGTTTCTTGTGCAAGTAGTTTGTAGGAAATCTGTAACAGTAACACCAGATTTTTTACTTTTTTTTTTAAGACTATGTAACCAGTGGTGTCCCCCAGGGGTCAATACTCGGTCCAATCTTGTTCAATATATTCATCAATGACCTGGATGAGGGGACAGAGTGTACCCTCAGCAAGTTCCCTGATGATACCAAACTAGGAGGGATGGCTGACACTCCAGAGGGCCGTGCTGCCATCCAGCATGACCTGGACAGGCTGGAGCGCTGGGCAGAGAAGAACCTAAGGAGCTTCAACAAGAGCAAGTGTAGGGTCCTGCACCTGGGGAGGAAGAATGCCAGGCACCAATATAGGCGAGGGGTGGATCTGCTGGAAAGCAGTTCTGAGGAGAAGGATCTGGGGGTCCTGGTAGACAGTAAATTATCCATGAGCTAGCAATGTGCCCTTGTCACCAGGAAGGCCAGTGGAATCCTGGGCTGCATAGGGAAGAGTGTGGCCAGCAGGTCGAGGGAGGTCATTCTCCCCCTCTACTCGGCACTGGTGAGGCCACAACTGGAATACCGTGTCCAGTTCTGGGCTCCCCAGCTCAAGCGGGACAGGGAACTACTGGAGAGAGTCCAGCGTAGGGCAACAAAGATGATTGGGGGATTGGAGCGCCTCCCTTATGAGGAAAGGCTGAGAGAGCTGGGACTCTTTAGCCTGGAGAAGAGAAGGCTGAGGGGAGACCTTATTCTTGCTTAGACGTATCTAAAGGGTGGGTTGAAGGAGGATGGAGCCAGGCTCTTTTCAGTGGTTCCCAGTGACAGGACGAGGGGCAGCAGGCACAAGCTGGAACATAGGAAGTTCCATTCAAACATAAGAAAAAAATTCTTTATGGTGAGGGTGACAGAGCGCTGGAACAGGCTGCCCAGGGAGGCTGTGGAGTCCCCTTCTCTGGAGATTTTCAAGACCCGCCAGGAATGCCTGAGTAATGTGCTCTAGGCATTCCTGCGTCAGCAGGGGAGTTGGACTAGATGATCTCTAGAGGTCCCTTCCAACTCTGAAAATTCTGTGATTCCATGATTCTGTAAGATAAGATACAGTAAGTCTATACAATACGAGAAATCATTGTATCAAGGCATACATACAAGTTTAAAGGAGAGGAGAATTTCAAGGAACGAATAAAGAAGAATGGAGATGATGGAAGGGGGATTCCTGTTGCTTGGGGGAACGCCAGAAACACCGCTAGTTTCTCAAGCCATAAAATACTTGCAATTTTTGAATTGTATTTTTCTCTACAGGAAATCAGAAGGCCATTTTCAGCAACATTTTAAAACCTACAATCTCATTCCAAGAAATATGCAGGAGAAAAAAGAACTAAATGAATCACAAAACTGGAAAGCAATAAATTTGGCAAAGGGTAACCAAAAACAGAGGTCACCTTTACCTGTATTTCCATAAATTTAGCAATGTGGTTTCAAACTTAAGAATAAACCAGCTCATTTAAAAGAACATTTAAAAGAAACTAGGACTTTCAACAAAAAACTGTCCACTAAAAGCCTGAAATTAAAAAGTAGTCTTGATTAAATCAATATGATTGTATCCATTGCCGTTTCAGAGGTGACCTTTTGTCATATCAGATCTTCCATTTCTCATCTTCCGACCAATTTTGCTTATACCAATTCTCTGCAGCAGAGTTGAAAAAGGTGTAAGAACTATGAAAAAAGCTACCAGGTAGGTACCACATAAGCTAGCGACCTTATGCAAAAATCACCTCCCAGCTCTGCATTGAATAAACGAGCGTCCATCATATCTCAGTATTTCACCCACATCTCTCCTAAACAACGCGCTACAAAATCTGCGTGTGTAAAGGAAATTCAGCCTCATCTACAGAAAGGTAGAAACAAACACAACTCCACAGAATTTTTTGTGCTATTGCAGCAGTATCTAAGACACACCACTGCAGCACATTTCTTAGACATATAGATAGAAACCAAGCAGTAATATTTTATGAAGGTGTCAAGTTACTGCCCCCAAAGGTAATGAGGAAGTGCAAGAGCCTCCAGATTTTAAAGACAATTGCAAAAACCTATAATACCACATTGACTGTCATTATAATCCAAACTAATGTACAAACACAAATGTTTAAAACCCTACAACTTTATGCAGGTTGAATATATCTCACACCAGGAACAATGCCCCCACATAAGCGGTATGAGGAGGTATTCACTGAACGGCCTCCTTCAACAAGGTTGTAGGTTTGACAACGTGCAGAAAGGCCGGTAGCAGCATTCTCCCCTTCTCCCCGTGCCCATCAGGAACAGAGTCAACACACGTCACAGGAAAACAGGGCATGGGGAGAGACTTTTTTTGCCACAACCTCAAGTGCACAAGCAAGACAAAATGGTCTTGCTCCACTGATTTTTGGAGATGTACCAATTTACCTATTAAAAGACAGGCCTCAAAATCTGACCCAACAATATCTTCATTATGTTTTACTAATCACTTGCTATTAGCAATTTTCAAGCCTGAATAATATAAAGGAATAAAATGGGAACAAAGCAAATCTATTCCATAGTCTCTATAACCTACACACATTCCTTTGATCTGTAAGATTGTCCAATGTCCGTAATACAGTTTGGTTAGTTGATACTCTCAAGCATTCTCTCAAGCAACTTTATTAGTCAAAATTCATCCAAATGCATTTGTCATGACAAACCTTTCTATAAGAGCAGGTTTTCTGCTTGAGGAGAAAGTTTCAAATCTAAATGTTTTCTACTTTTTAAGGCTCTCTAAAAGATTCTTTTCAGAAGAACCACATAGTAATTCATCTGCTTCTTAAGTAGGTAGAACAGCGGAAGCCTACATTGCAAAACCCCTTTCAATCTCAGTAAAATTATCATTTAATCACATGCTATGTTAGATCTCCTAAACCAAGAGAAGAGGATTTAAATATTGCATTTGTGTACTTCCGTGCTCAGACTGTTCTCACAGTCTGAATTCATTCCCCACCATGGTTTTTCCATAATTCTGACAATGAAAATATACAGACTATAACAAGTATGTCCTAAATGTTCGACCAAAACATGAATGCAGGTTTAAAAATGTGCTACTCTCATTTAAGAAGGATTACGAATCCCAGATAGCAAACCTTCTCCAGAATGACTGAAGTAGGAAGTTCCCGTAATTTACATGTTAAAACTGCTATACCCTGATTCCAACTACAGAATCAGCCCCATGTGTATGTACATACACAATATACTCATATTCCAGAAAATTCCAAGTGAGACTATTTTTGTAATCCAAACAGGAGCATGAGCAGGACTTATCTTGGTAAGAATCCAAGATACGTAAGACACCAGTTGGAAATCCTCCGGTACGAGCACCAGAGAATCCGGAAGACCAGTGTGTCGTGCCCAGCTCATCCAGCTGGGATTTACAAGAATAGCTGGAGCTGTGCAAGCTGCTGAAAGCGTTCAGGTTCCTCTCAAAGCTTTTAGAAGACACACAGCTTACAAAGCCGATAAGCCTTCTAATGCTGACTTGCAAACAAGTATCTACTAAGAAACTCGAAGAGTAGCTACACACTGAACAATTATGCAGGCTGTTCAGCTAAACGAGCACCGAGAAGTAAGTCTGCATGTTTTGACATCTGCTTGGGTTTTGGTATGAAGTGCCAGTTGCATTGTAAGAAAGAAATCCTGACCTTTTAAATAAGAAAAAAAAAACCAACCTCTAAAACCCACCATATAGAATAAAACCTAAGGCAAACTTTTTAATAAATCATTTAGCAAAAGAGAATGTACAACTGGCTATACTACTGGTAATTACACATCTCACCGTATACAATTTCTGGAAAAGTACGTTTCATAGTTATTTGGGTAGTGCAACTGTTCTATTTAAAATATTTATATTTAATTGATCAGGGAGCCTAATGGCTGCTTACTGTTTTGCAAATGCAGTACAACTAGTGTTTCAAATGCACTGCTTAAGCTGTCTCCAGTCTGCATGGACGTACTGGGACATTTTGCACTTTAGTTGCCAGATCACGTATAACCAAGACTCAGTGTCCCTTACTATGGCCCTTTTTATTTTACAGATTCAGAGTGATAAATAATTATATTTCCTTGAAATTCAGGCACATCACTAAAATTGTTAAATAGAAGTCATCAAAATAGAAATTTTTCTCTTTTTATCTCAGAGCGCCAAGGGCCAGAGAGATCACAAAGACTACGCTATTTTCACAGACTATTTATCTGCATTCCTGTTGAAGCCATCCCGGAAGGCTAAGAAGCGCTACAAAAACTTGCATAACTACCATCAGTGCAACACATTTTCTAAAGCTAAAGGTAAAACTCAGAACTCTCCTTTCAGACTACTAAAACACACATGTACCCAAAGATTTTTCCGAAGATGAAGAAGGAAAATAAAGAAACAGATTACTTGCCCTTATCCAAATGACAAAATCTCTCAGATTAAAAAAAAGCGCATACTGATATAGGCATTACTTCATAAATTTATGCAAGTTTCATACAGACAAGCAGTCATTCAACCACTACGTTATCACACCAGCACTACACCATAAATGCCGAAATCCCAGAACGTTTTCTCCAGATCCACTTTTCAAACCATTCCTTGTTTAGAAGTGACCTGAGAAATAGATAATGGGTCGGGAGAAAATATTCTGCCCCAGTGACACATTAATGCAAACTAGTAGGAGAGATTAATTCTTCATTTCTCACCAGTGTCTTACCTTGCATCAAATCATTTGCTTCACTGGAAGGCGAAGCCACTCAGCAGCCTGAAAATTTGAATATTAGTGGTCCAGCAGAACCTAAACTATATATATTTGATACAGAAGTAAAACTCTTCTAAAGTATGAAAAAATACAAAGAAAAGTCACTCTTCAATTTTGAGACTGACTCTACGAAAACGTACATGTATGAAAGTAAGAAACCATTGTGCATCTGTAAAAATCCCACCCATCTCTTCTGCTAGGGATTGCCGCTCAGTCCGAGTTTAAAACCAAGCAGTGTGCGCAGTAAGGTTTCAGTAAGCGCACTCTGAACAACTGAGTTAATTTTCACTTCACCAGGTAGAATTCAGAAATGCTTAAGATGACCATTTCTTGCTGAGATTTGAGATTAATATGAATTCCATCATTCCAGATTAATGACTAAAAATTCAGCATGTTAATGATAATAATAATATAGCTTATTTTGCCCTTTTTTATCCCCAGATTAAATTTAATCTATATTTGTATGAGTTGCATGAGCATTTTAGTAAAGTTTAGAAATAGAAAAGAAAACGCTGACCAATGTTATTCAAAAATAATTTTGAAAATCTCAAAAAAAATCAGTCTCCAGTAGAAAGAGAAAAATGTTAATACTCAAAAACATTATTAAAATACAAGCTAGCAATTCTCAAAAATTCACTTCACTTTTTGTACAGCATTTTATATTTTTGTATATTTGTGAAAATGATTTGCAGAACAGCTTAAGACACCAACAAAAATGAAGTGACACATTTAACCTATAGTATGTACAATGGAAAGTAATACTGAAAAGTAGAAGCTTTACCATTACCAAGAGCACTTAAGCATAAAACATATGTAAGTACCTTTAAAGTTATTTATAAATTATGAGTGGGTGACTTTGATATGGAAAGCTTTTGCAAGCATCGATGAACTGTATTAATGTTTTTTTATCTTTAATCTTACGCACACAAAGAATAAAAATCAGAAAAGACAGTGTTGAATAGGAAAATCTATTTCTAAAGACATTCTCATCTTTGAATGACCAGCTCAACACAAGGACCAGTTCAGGACAATTCATACAGGCCTGTATCACTTCCACAGAGGCAAAGCGACATAAATTCCCTTACCATGGCCTGAAGGAACCCTCTTCACAATTCCAATATGCTTTGAGGTAGATTTTTCTTCATTGAAAGAACATTTTAGCACAGAGAAAATGATAAAAAATGTGCTGAAAAGATCTGCTATTTTTAGTCCATGACAGAAAACTGTTATTTTGCAAGCTATTGAGTTTGTCTGGGTAAAAATAATCTTTATGAAAACAACAGAAAAAAAAAATATTCTAAAACATGACTTGAAAATTAGTTACACTGGTCATGGGACAAATTTTTGGTTCTGGTCATAGGATTCAGAATTTCTTGCCTAGGCTCTGGTTGAGTAATTTGCCTCTAATTTAGAAGAAAAACAAAACAAAACTGTTGCACCCTCAGCAGATTCAGAACATATTCACAAAATAAGCCTGTCTGTTAAAACTGAAATGCAGAACTGCATCTAGATCGCTCATCACTGATATGCGCTAATTAACAGTGGATTTTTTCCGAACTCTGAACATGTGCCTATACTGTTTAAAAAACAGACCCAAAAATTTGTTGTATTTGGCCCTTCTTATTCCATACTACCAGGAAGAAAATAGACAGCAACGGTGAAACTGTCATTTCCCACCTCAGTATGAAAAATCATGCGTTTGACCATCTGGAAGTTCTCCCTGGAAAAAATGTTGGGTGCTCTTTGGGTATCATGTTGTATCGTACCTGTGTTTTTCTGGTAGATAAAAGTCATCTTTGAAAAAAATTAGTGTGACAAACTATTGAAAGAAAGATTAAATACCAAAGTCACACCATTTGTACTTCTATCATACACACTGAAATTTTGGTTCTAAGTTTCAAATAACTACTTACTAACATTTGTTATTTTTTAATATGCTGCATTAGGAACTGTAATGAATGCTGCCTTTACAGTCACCATTATAAACTACACTCCCCTCTGTGTAAATTACATAAAATCTTGAACTTCACCAATTGTTTCTATTGTGGATTTAAAAACAGCAAAGAAACTCGCTGGAACAGTCTGCAGAGAGTTGTGCCAAAGAGACTGACTTAGACTTCCTTTGTTCCAGTTTTAAAACTGACTTGTTTTATACTGGTCCCAGCAACATCAGAAGTTCAAAATTACAGTAAAACTCAGGATGTTCCACGGTAACTGCAGAGCCCTTTCTGAACCCATCCTGACCTGCTCAAGATAGAAGAGGGAAAACAAGCAGAGGACAGGCAAGCTCCTCTTCTTACACGGAGGAACTTACGGCACAACATCCCACCAGCCAGGAATGGAAGGTCCTACATGTTCCCCCTGCCTCCCTCAGATCACTTGGCTTCACACCTGGAGCAGAACGAGAGGCAGACTGCAAATCTCCAGGTGCTTCTGTGCTTCGATGGGCAGAGTGCTCTGGCAAGCACGCCTCATTAAATACGGCAGGGCTCAACATAAGGAAAACTACCAAATAAAGGACGCTATGTATGGATGCATTCGCTGCAAAACCGATGACTGACACAAAGCTTGGCATTTTTCTATTTCTAATTCTAATTAGTTACAGAAGTGCTGCTGCAAACTCCTCCAATGCCTCAGTCAACCAGGAAAGTTGTCCTCTTGGACATTCAGTATTCCAGATCGCTTTGATTCCTAGACCGGGGGGATGGGAGTTTGCTTGTTTAGGGATTTTTGCAGAACTGGAACAACATTCTCCTTAAACAATGCAATAGGTGTAAAAGTATTTCTCGTGGCCCATTTAAAATGCTGAAATTTTGAGAGCCAGCTACTCCAAAGCTACTCACAGTAGTAAAAATGTTCCTGTGGACTTTATTACCCCAGCTCTTATCTGTATCATGAACAGGTTACAGCATTCTAACCATATGGTTATTTAGCTAAATGAAATAACATATTAATTCAGACTTGAAAATCAATCTATTCCCTGATAACTGATGAGAAATAAGGTCACAATTACTTATTTGACAAATAGGCATCTCAGGAAGTGGTATTTTCTTGTAGGACTCTTGCACTTCCCTAGATGTTACACCTACCTGTTACTGCTGATCCCTACCTTGGGAGCACAGGCCTTCAGAGCTACCTTGTCTCACCACATTGGAGATAATCCGGATTTACTATTCCAGAATTACTGTTCCTGAATAGCAGCAATGATGTGGATTTGTTTCACAATAAAAATGCCCGGTCTGCACTCAGCTCAAGGGTTTTTTTGAGAATAGCTATTTTCATTTAGGTTTGTTCTCTACATTAACTTGAATGATTTTGCATTTATTTTATTTGGTTTTAAACATTTTCATTATATTTCTCTTTTCTAGTTGATTCTGCCCACCTTCTTGATGAAAATCTGCAAACGTGTCAGACACAATGATCTCACTGCAGAAACGTCAAGGTCTTGTATGTCCTTGAAGTATGACAAGCACAATGATTTTTTTTTCCTCTCTTTTTAAACGTTGTAGGTAACAGTCCAGTTCTGCTTCTGTATTTCCAAGCGGTCAGTTTGCTCTTCTCAAGTAAAAAGAATGCAACCCACCACATTCTTACTGCAGAAATTAGAATTATTTTGGGTGCTTTGGAAGGAAATGGTACAATACATTAGGACAAAGTTGCACTGGCTGTTAAGAAATAATACTGTTACATAAAAGCAGTGAAATGGGAGGTCACTGAAATGGCACAAGGACCAAGCGGTCTGGTCACCTGCTTTTTACACTGAGCAGAAGCAGATCTTCTCACCATCCGCTCCTGCTGCGTCATCTTGCCTGCTAACCTGATCCACATCTTCATACACCAAAGCCTCAGCCATGAGTGAGCAGGAGGCTTCGAACAGATGGTAATGGCATAATCTGTGCTTTCTCTTCAGCTAGTAGCACTTCAAGTGAGTCATGATGAACTGACAGATTTTCAAGAGACTGTCACCTGGGGACGTGTCCCTCAGGGTCTGAGGGAGCCAACCTCCCTGCTATTCAGTTTGACCCTGGGGCTGACCTCATGGGCATAAGGAGCAGGAGGTGTTGGGAGTCAGCTATTTAAATCTCATTACAATATCAATGTCAAGCTCAAAGGAACTGCCAAGTCCACTTAATCCTTCCTGCTGAAAACATACCTTCCAAACTGAAAGCATATTTATCTCAATCTTAACTTAAGCAAAGCTGACTGGTTTTTTTGTTCTCCTTAGAGAAATCTCTGGAGTTACTGCTCAGTTAACTTGCAAACTGTTCAACGCTGCACAGCACCTCTGCATTTTACCTGATTTATACACCACATAATGGTTCCTTTACTTCCTACATCAGAACGAATTACCAATAAACATTGCTGTAATCTGTTTACTACAGCCTGTTCATCCAGTTTAGATTGTACTAAGCATCTGTAACAGCTTAGACAATCTTTACGTAAAAGGGCTGGGACAGCAAGACTTACCATGCCTGAGTCCACACAAGCCTACAACTGGTCTTCCACAATTCACAGCCCACATCTCATTTGAGCTTCATTTATATTTTCAATTAAGAAACTGATACTTCAGTTTCTATATGTAGGGGACACATATTCCATGTGTTTGCCATCAAAAGCATGGTTCTTACGGGAAGAAAGATAAATCATACCTTTTATTTCTATTTTTGCAACTTTAACATAGTATTGAGCTTCAATCTTTCTTTGAAACAGCCTTACTAATAAGAAAATGAAGGCACAATAATCTATCTTGTTTCTGGCTGGAAAAGCCATTTAGTCACTGTTGTTTAGTGTTCCAAGGAAATCGTAACCATAGACACCATAACTTCAAGGAATTGTTGCCAGTACTCCAAGAGCAGATTCAATGAAAGAATAAGCAAACAGATTTAACACACTTCTCTTTCACACAACATTTTGGTAATTTACAATGTCCACATGGGGCATATTGATTGGTTCAGTATGAAAAAGCATCATGATGCCTCTACTCCCCTGCACTGTAATGTAGACTGCATCCACGTTTTAATTTAAAAGTGGGATTTTCTTCCTGTGAATAATGCTTCTACACTTCAAATAAGCTGTATACTCTGGTTCCGGAAAGACCTTATTGTGGCCTTTCAATATATAAAGGGGGCTTATAAGAAAGATGGCCAGAGACTTCTTACCAAGGCCTGTAGTGACAGGACAAGGGGCAGTGGTTTCACACTGAAAGAGGGTAGGTTTGATTGGACATAAGGAAGAAATTTTTTACGGTGAGGGTGGTGAGACACTGGCACAGGTTGCCCAGAGAAGCTGTGGCTGCCCCATCCCTGGAGATGTTCAAGGCCAGGTTGGATGGGGCTTTCAGCAACCTGGTCTAGTGGAAGGTGTCCCTGCCCAGGGCAGGGGGGTTGGAACTAGATGATCTTCAAAGGTCCCTTCCAACCCAAAGCAGTTCATCATTCTAGCTCCTGTATGAACTCTCTGATGAGATTTTCATACCGCTCAGAAAACAAAAAAAGCCAAAACAGAATTATAAATTAATTCTGGAAAAACCGAAGTGTGAAATCATGGCTAAAACAAGACTATTACATTTAGAACCCAAAAGAAGCAAAATACAAACTTTAAACCACCTACATAAATGTGTCATTATACATCTATAGTATATTACATAGAAAAGTAACCGTGGTAAAAAGTTCTACTAGGTGCTACTCCTCTGTCAGGAATCTCTCACTTGAGGAATCTTTAGAAATCGTTTAAGAAAACAACAGAAATCTCTCAGGAGAAAACAGTTCTAAAGACTGAAACCTGTATAAACCCTCATAAATGATGCCAGTCTTTGCAAAAATATTCCACCAATAAGCTTGCAAAGACAACAAATAGTCTTTGTTAGGGAAAGGTCAGTAATTCCAAATCTAATCATACGGATCTGGCAAACAGTTCTATTTCTGAATACTTTAAAAATATTGTACTGTAAACCACAGAAATTCAATACCTTTGGATGAGAAGAGAGGTGACCATTTTACTTCTTTTCACTATCTTTCTTCCTGCTACCTTGACTTCTGCTTGTCAATCACAGAAGTGCAGAATTTAAACCCAGTCTGACAGCATCCCAATAAAATCTTATCTGTTCAGCTCGGTTCCTTTCTTTACATAAAATCTGCACGGAGTTCACTGTATATTTTTAGTCTCTTAAATAAATCATAAGACAAAAGATCCTAAAAAAAAATTAAAATTCTGTTATTACTAATTCCATTGCCACCAGGTGATCTAGGCAGAAATTAGGAAGCAGCAATACCTGATTTGAGGGTAAAACCCAGAAAAGAAGTTGGGAAGGGAAGCTAGCCAGCTAGCCAGAGAAATAATATATCAGCTTGTCAGGAGTTGAAACCTTTCAAATACACCCCACAAAACGGAACCATGAAAAAAGGGCACAAATAGAACAACATTACTAAGGAAATGAATAACCAGAAGTAGGACATCCATTTCTCACCCTATGCTGATTTTAGTACTGCTGTTGCATGAAACAAAGCATCAGAAAGAGCGTATTTCCCTTCATTTGGGTTTCTCACATAAATTTGGGAAGTTATTCAAAGACTCCTTCCCATTCTTTCCCACTCAGTCGCAGAAAGAATATCTGACTAGTAGGACAACAAAGACTAGAAATTAATCCAGGCCAAAAGAAAACTTCAGGAGTCAGAAACAGAAGTCTTCATATGGGGATGGTTTGGTTGTTTTTGGTTTTTTTTTTCTTAGGACAAGGTCTTTCACAAGCACTGTTTGGTAAACCTCAAAGCAAAAGTATGGTAATTCCGATGTCTGCCACACAGCTGCAGCAAGTGACAGGAACCAAGGGATGAGACAACAAGGTAGATGGGAGGCATCTGTCTCTGCAGCACGCATCTCAACAGGAAACCCTTTACTCCATATGCGTGGAAAAAAAAATTTGAGGTCCTTCAAGCCCATCCATCTTCTGCGCTTCTTACGTTGCTGCCAAAACCCCATTTTCGCTTTGAATTACCCGATGACCTGCTTCACAGAAGTCCAGAATAAATTTTCTGAAAAGGTTGCAGTAGTCTAGATGACACAGGGTTTTGTCTTCCTCACAGTGTCACTTGTACTGTTTATTTTCTCTACATAATTGTTGTATCTGTGGGTGTAATGTAGTTGATGGAGACAGTGGATTTCAGAGAAGAGGAAGATGCTAGCACACTGACATTTCCTTTTTATGCTATCTGGCAGTTAAACAAAGGTGCAGCCTTCCATTTACAGAGTCAAGGGAGATGTTAAGCACACAGAAAATCAGAGTCTTCATTCCAAGCCGAGCTGCCCATGTCTGACCTTACTCTGTGAGACACTGGAACCAAAACCGCCCACAAATCAACACAGCAGTACCAGGCTGGAATAAAAGCAGGATACACATGGCAGGTGTTCCCATCACCAGCTTTGCAAGTGAGCCCACTGAAGCCAACATGCAGTTACAAGCCTGCCCCAAAGGCTTATTTTTCAGTGCTATATTTCTCATCTATTCAGTAGAAGTATTCTGAAAGGAAAATACACCAAACTAGAAAGACGTGTAAAGAGAATTACAATTACATACCGTGTTTGATGGTACTGCAGACCATTTACCCCCTAAAACAATTCCCCCAAACTGTCATTGTTAACAAGCTTAATTAACAACCCCCATCTTAAGGCTTTTCTTTCCCATTGCCAGATGGCTTATTTTTTAACCAGGTGCCTTAAAACAGACATCCAGCCAGAGAACTTATGCCTACACAATTGGTCTCTCAGCTGGACCATAACTGAAGTTATCATTGATTATTTCAAATCTGAGAAAAAAATTTCCAATCTTCGGGCGGGGGTGGGGGGAAGAAGTTAATTTTCTTGTACTAGTTCTGTGGTGAACTCTCCACAGGTTCACTGGAAAAGAATACAGCATTCCAGTGACTACTACTGAGGCTTAATTCAAAGGCTTCATAATGGCAGCTGCACCCTGATTTCGGAGCTAAACTTCCACCAAGTGAGAGATCACTACAGGCAAAACCTTAAAAAGCGGTATTGTTGGCAAGAAAACACAATGTGAGGATTTTATTAAATATTAAGGAATGCTCTCATTTAAACACACAATCTTTTCATTTTTCATGCTATTATTTTACAAGATCACTTCTCATTTAATGAATAGGACCATGTAAACACAGGTCTAAGCAGATTTGTAATCTGCTCAAATATAGCAATTCCTTAGTTCCTACATTTTTTTCAAAACCAAGCGTATTCATTTAAGTGATTTCCAGTTAGATCTCACACGTATATTAATAAATACACAGAGTAAATTCAGTCAAAAATATTAGGTAAAGGCAAATCTTACAGAGTCAGTTATTTCTCAGAATGCTTAAGGTTAATGACACCAAGCAGACATTTACAGAAATTGTATCATTCAGGGACTTCAAGAATTCATTACTCACAGCTGTAATCCATTTTCCTAATCCAATGGTTGGTATCAAGCAAGAAAACATTTTGGTCATCTGCTGCAAAAATGTTTCATAAATAATTATTTTATTTGCCGATACTATAACAACAGAAGTAATTGTGCCATTAAATGAAATTATTTTGGGGCTAGTATAACAAGCGTAATTTGGGATATTTCCCATTTTTATCAGGTGAATTATAACATACATGGAATGAATATGTAGCTGAAAGCATTATACACTTCTGCATTTAACACACTACAATGAAGTACAGAATGTTTGTATTAATACAAGTAGATCTTCTGAAATACTTTATTGTAGAAGATGCAGTTTTTATTATTAATACACTGGCAAAATTAGCAGTTATGCTCACAAAACAAGTTTGCTCTCCATAATTTTATCAAAACACTTTTCCTTGCAGTTTAGCATGCTCTTCCCAGAAAATGAGACTTTTGTAATGCTGCCCACCCCTACTTGCCAGTTACAACCAATTTGATGAAGGAGAGATAACTCCCACGTATTCCAGTCCTACAGCTTTCCTGAATATCTCTGTGGGTCTCATTAGAAGGAAGAAACCTCTTTAGCCAAGATACTGATGGAAAAGTTGTAACTTAGCAGTTCTTCTTAGTTTACCACATGGCCAGTCCTTACATATCTTCAACAGCAGAGGCAACCGTTGGTCCCAGCAGCAGTCAAGAAGGCGAGAAGGGACAGGAGGTAGTGTTGCATAGGGAGAGGAGAAGGGAAAGGACGCCACGCACATACCATATGGATATCATGAGGGTGGCTTAGAGACAGAGATAAAGATCAAATGCAAAAGAGCACAGGGGAAGCACACAACATCATCTGCAACAGAATGCAGACACTGTGGCATAAGAATGTAGGGACACAGCACAAGATTTGTAGGTTGCCTGATTTCAGAAATTGGTTTGCTTGTGAAACAACTTGCTCAGCCACGTGTTTATATGAAATAACGGTTTTGTCATGTCAGCTACAACCTAACACACTGGGAATAAACCGCAGATAAAAGATACAAAAGAAAGAGAACTACTATTAAAATGTTCTTAATGCTTCTTACATGAGTTGAAAGATGACAATACGGTTGTCAATAGGTAAAATCTGCATGGAGCTTCAGAAAGTTAATTGAAGCAGAACTGCTCCTTTAAATTTGGTTTCAATTTAGAAGAATTCTGCTTAGCTTCAGTTTGGAGCGCTCTTTGTTATCTTGTTTAAACTTTCCAGACTGGTTTATCCATCCCTAATGAAAGATGTATTTGCCTAATTAGCCTTTTACCCCTGCACTGAGGATACAGTTGACATGGGTCTTGTGAAAAATCTATAAGATCAGAGCTCCAACAAAATATGCTGCATTACCTGCTTCTTCCCCCACGAGCTTTAATGATACTCATTAGTACCAACTCTTTTCAGCTCAAGTCCAACAGGAAACAACCAAAAAAACCCCTTCAAAAAACCCCACCACTGCTCATCAAGACTAAGCAAAGGAAGAAAAATGCTGAGCAGCAGCTGTCACAGAGTGGGAGGACAAAGAATGAAATGAGAGAAGAAACTGCCAATACCTTTTAAAGTATCCTTCTTTAAGAAAACGAATCCCTTCTCTCAAAGCCACTCTTTTTCAGTCTTTTAAACTGCTACAAATAACTGCGTGACTATTTATGATTATATTTTCATGTGTATGTTCTTCCCTAGAAAACCTGTCAAAAAGTTTGCATTAGAAAAAAAACCTCAACCTTTATAGACAGAGTAGTCCCATAGAATCACAGAATCACCTAGGCTGGAAGCGACCTTTGGTTGAGTCCAACCATCAACCTAACACTGCCAAAACCGCCACTAAACCATGTCCCTCAGCATGACATCTACCTGTCTTTTAAATACCTCCAGGGATAGCGATTTCACCACTTCCCTGGGCAGCCTGTTCCAATGCTTGATAACCCTTTTGATAAAGAAATTTTTCCTGATATCCAATCTCAACCTCCCCTGGCACAACCTGAAAAACACTTCTGCACAAATACAGACTTGCATACAAATATACATATAATAACAACTACAGATTTTGAACAAAATGCATGTGCCTGAAATGCTCCTTCATAGTCCTTAAAATATGTTCAGATGACAGCACTGAAGCCAGTATAGGAGAAATGCTTCTGTTTATAAACTCATTCCTTTATCTCAAAAAAATGCCTAACAATGGTACTTGATAGAATCACAGGGGTTGGAAGGGATCTCAGGAGGTCATCTAGTCCAACCCCCCTGCCAGAGCAGGTTCACCTAGAGCAGGTTGCATAGGATGGCATCCAGGCAGGTTTGGAATGTCTCCAGAGTCGGAGACTCCACCACCTCTCTGGGCAGCCTGTTCCAGTGCTCTGCCACCCTCAAAGTCAAGAAGTTCCTCCTCATGTTCAGATGGAACTTCCTACTTAGGCCACTTTGCCATTGTTGCTAACAAAGTTTTTACTTAGTAATTCATTATGTTTTATCTAATTCCCGTTTCAATTAACGTCCACCCAACCATTCACAATTCAAACCTCGTCAGGTAATTCAGTAAGCATTCCTTTTAAAAAAAAAAAAAAAACATCTTTTATACAAATATAAAAAAATATATATGCACAGTGTATACACACACACAGACAAAAAATGTTCTGGGAATGTTAAGAGTGCAGAACGGAGTGCTCAAGAGAGAAGAAATGCCAACAGAGTTGACGATGAAGTCTAGTGCGTCTTTCGCAGGGTCTAACCCACTGCACTCATCCATGGTCTAGCAGGGGTTTAGAACAGCACATTTCCTGGCAGACAGAAAGCTCAACAATTTAAAGGTTAGCTGGCCCAAGATGTTTATTTTCAAATACTAAGCTTTAATCCTCATCATGTCCGACAGCTGAGTCAAAACCTATTATCCTGGAATGATTAAAGTCAAAGCGGAATCATGATTCTGTGACCTTCCAAAAGAGAAGTAGTATGGCTTCAGCAGCACAAACTTAGATGTATAATGTGTTACCAAAGCACAGTTATTTGACATATATTTGATACCTTATAAATGATCTGATGCCTTCTGCTCAAACCATCAGAAGCTATTGCCTGTATCTGTACATGCTTTCTTCAGCTCACTTTCAAAACTAGCCTGCTTACTTAAATACGTACTTTTAAAAAACCCCAAACTTTAGAACTACCTTTATAGAATACCCAATTCTGTCCCAACACATACTCTAGGTTTTCACTTTTCTCTGTCATCTACTGGCCATACAAAACAAGTACCTTTAACTTTGATTCTGACAATTATTCCATATTTTAAAATTAAATTTCTAGTTAAATCTTCACAAACATGAGAAGGAGAGAGAATTAAAAAAAAAAAAAGATAAAAAGAAAAATAAAACATGAGATCAAATGCAATATTGGGAGAACATATATTACTGTATTACTTGAACTCATGATAAGATTTGTCTGATTTAGCTGAAGCAGCCCAGGGTGTTTCCATAGAGCATAAACAAAATTAAGGTCAAAGAAAAGAAAAAAGACTCATCTGCTACCCTGTAATAAGACTATATTCTTAGTATGAGACCAAGACGGACCAAAAGAAATAATCATAAATTGCATAAATAGCTTCTATGTTTCATGGACTGAGTGATAAAGACAAATGAGCATGGTCTTTTGAAAGCATATACCTGTCCAGACAGGCATCACTGCTGAACGTTTAAATGAAAAGAAAGAAGAAATGTAATGCCATTTCAAAGTATTAAAAAACCCACATAAAGCTTTTAGATTATACTAATGTTGTTTGCACATTTAGAAAATGAACAGAATAGACGTATTATGACCACATACTTTATATAGACTACAGTCCTAAATTTGCATGACATTTAACGTCTCATCTGGAGTATGATCTGACTAATAGTCCATTACAATTTGCTTGGTTTGCATTTCATAGGTTTTTTCCCATTGCAGATATGCATGTGGTAGTTAAACTGTTTTCTCCAAAAAGTATTATTAAAAATAAATAACTGTAAAAAAGGTATCTGATAGCCAACTTATGTATGCTTTAAAAATAATCAGAGATTTTTCTATTTCCTAGGAAAATTCTACGTATCTCAAAATATTCAGAAAAAGTGAAAAGCCTAGAGCAGATACATGAAAAGCCTTGGATTGATTTCAAATGGTTTGTAGAGCTTTGGAACATCTTCAGATGCAAAAAAAGTGAAACCTATAAGCACACATTAAAATTATTTATCACAGTTCTATTTTACAAAAAAGTGTCAATCAACTGCTTTAAAAGGAAAAGGGAGACCAAGGAGTCCTTCAGTACCTGAAACAAAGTGTACAATACACCAGAAACTTCTCATAATTCCAACTGCATCTCAAGATGTAGGCTCTATTTATTTCAGTAGGTAGCAATCACTTCACCTGCCATTCTCTCCTTTAACACTCTGAACCACTGGAGAAGGTGCAGCAAAGGGCTACAAAGATGATCAGGGGACTGGAACATCTTTCTTAGGAGGAAAGGCTGAGGGACTTGGGTCTTTTTAGTCTGGAGAAGAGAAGACTCAGAGGGCATCTCATCAATGCTTATAAATACTTAAAGGGAGGGTGCTGGGAGGGTGGCACCAGTCTTTTTGCAGTGGTGCCCAGTGATAGGACAAGAGGAAATGGGCACAAACTTGAACATAGGAAGTTCCATCTGAACATGAGGAGGAACTTCTTGACTTTGAGGGCGGCAGAGCACTGGAACAGGCTGCCCAGAGAGGTGCTGGAGTCTCCCACTCTGAAGATATTCAAAACCCGCTAGGGTGCGTTCTTGTCCAGTCCGCTCCAAGGGAACCTGCTCTGGCAGGGAGGTTGGACTAGATGATCTCCAGAGGTCCCTTCCAACCCGGGTGATTCTGTGAAGTCTGTTGGTTCCGTGTTTTATCCTATCTTCAGTTCCTGTACTACCAGGGTCTTCGCTGTGCTCTTGGCCCCACGTGAGCCTGTCTCTTCAGATTTCTTGATATGTATTTACGTGCAATTTTTATTTAATATATAGATTGCATGTATCACATATTCAAATTACGCTTCTCAAAAAGAGCATAGTGGGGTTTGTAACAATATTCAAATATGTAAGCACCATCCATTCAAAAACCAGACACTTTACAAACTTTAATAAAATAATTATTATGAGAAGTCTGCAACAAAAGTCTATTGCATCTGTTAACTAAGAAAGACATTACAACAGATTTTTCTAGAAAGCACCGGAAATGAAATCCAGCTGTGTCAACCAAAGAAAGTTATTTCTCTTTAGTCTAGAGATATGCCTAAAATGCAGACCAAGTTATTTCCCTCTCTTTTCATCCAGTTTCTTTAATATGGATTTTTTTTATGGATAATCGGCAAATTTTTCAATCAGAATTATTTTGGCTATTTTAGCCATGATGCACCTGATGCATATACGTGGGCTGCCTCATCTAGTGTAGCTCCACTAGAAAGAAATAATTTAGGTTAAAACTCTGTAAAACAAATGTGATTGAAAAAACATGCCATAACAAACACTTGGTAAATAACACAGCTGTATATACATGAAAATAAGGCTGAAATGCTTTAAATAGACCTAATCCAAAAATTCATATAAAAATGAGCAATTCTAATTAATTCAGCTTTTGTTTGGTTTTTTTAGTTTTTTGTTTGTTTTTTTTTTCTTTAACCACCAAATATTTTACTGGTCATGATCCTAATTACTACATAGGACACTGCCAACTGATGTCAATTATATCTATCCATATGTAGCATTTATTACTTTTCAAAACCTAAGATAATGTATCTCAGAACCAGAGGACGTTTTGGGGAGGCCACAGGGTTAATGGGATCTTTTAAGAAAAAGATACTGACTCAGCTTATACTTAGGACTTCCACTTTTACACAGCTTTGGAAACACTTTCTCTAGGCAGCAAGCAGGGCAAATTACACAGCCTCTAGAGGACTGCTATTAAATACTTTTCTCTAGGGAAAAATCTACTGATGACAATTCTTAGTCATAACATCAGAAGTTACAGGCATTCAGTTACAGACATTTCTACTAGCACAACCAGTATGTGACATTAATTCTGAAATGCAGTTCTGCTGCTTTTTATGCACAGGCATCCCAGTAAAGGGCACCGGGCAATCTCACCCACCACCAGTCTTGCCTTTGCAGAGAACAGTATATCACATGAACTGCTGTGCATCCATTTTGTCAAGCTCTGTTTTGTTGGATTTACTACAGTAACCCCACTAACTCACGACAACACGCAGTTAAAAATATTCTTTGCACAACACCAGCAAACAATTCTGCAGCTTCATATCAGAATACCTGCCCTTGATTAGGAACATTTGCTGGAATGAGGTTATTTTGTTTGAGTTACAACCAAGCATACTACCTTGTGTTACTATGCATAATTCATGCACACAAATTTTAATAAAAATTTTAATATCTTGTGTATAAGAGAATACTTAACGTTTTAGACCAAATAAGATTTTAGTCTGAATGCCAGGCAGTACCACGCTTTCCATGCCTTGATTATTCAGCTATCAAATCCTTAGCAAACTATATAAAAAAAAAATACTATTTGAGAAGTACCAGTTTTTAAGAGATTAATATACTGGTTATGTGTAATCGTGGCTGAACCACTAAAGACTGGATTGTATTTTATCTATTAAAAAATAAGGAATTTTTAATCTGTTTTTTTTTTACTTGTAAACAATATGTTTCGAAGATCCAAATATGTAAAAAATCGGTTGTTGCAACGAACAAACAGTTGAGATGAAGGATAGAATCTAATCACATCCAAAATAGCAGGTATATTGCTAAAGATTGTAATGCATCCAGGAATTCAATGGTGAGAGAATTATTACAATCCACAGGAAAAGAGTCAAAATATTGTTTTGAAAAAATGCATTAAATTATGCTTTTATGTTTCTCTGAAGGCAGATGTACTACCAAAAAATACCAAAGGTATTACGCCAAATTTTTGCACTAGACTTTACAAGAATTGTCAAGATCTAGTAACTACTATTTGCAGAAAACACTAATAGTTTTCATTTAGTGTTTTTTAAATATATGCAATTGTACCTGACCTCTCCCATTGTTCCCACCCTAAAGGGCATATGCCTATCAACAAGAGATCATTTAGGGACAAGTACTTGTGCATTAGTGATATTTCTAAAATGCAGGACTATGAAAATATTTCACTTGCAGAACGTCTTCATCTAGCTTTTGAACCACTCTCTTGCTGCATTCTACTAATGAAATTATCCCTCCTATTATCTCATCATCCCTGCAAACATACTCAAGGACATCCTGAAAATGCAGAGCAGTACTAATGCAGCAACATTCACACCATCACAGAATCACAGAACGGTTTAGGTTGGAAGGGGTCTTAAAGATCATCTAGTTCCAACCCCCCTGCCATGGGCAAGGACATCATCACAAACCTTCCTTTATACCAAACAAACCAACATACCAGCTACACATTTCATTTGAAAACTAGCAGTTTTCATTTATTTCAGATGAAACTGTATGCATTTATAAACCAAGCGGATCGTATTTTTTGGTTGCTATGTGATAAAATTCCTAGCGAGGAGACCTGTCCAGAACTCCCATTTGTGAAGCCAGACTGACCAAACAAAACCAGCCTTCGTTTCCTCTTGCTGTTGATGGCTGCTTTGCATTTCAGTTGAAGAAGAAATTTAGTAATTCAGGTTCTTACATTCTGTACCGTTGGGCTTTTGAGATGACCGCTAGCACTGGTCTGCCTACGGCATCTCTTCTCCTACTGGGGTCCGCACCTCCCTTCAGCGGTATTTGCAAAAAACAGATTGCGAACAGCTTTAGTGCCAGCAAGACCTTCACTGTAGATACAGCTTGCGCGAGTCAGAGCGTCCTTGTGGTGCTCTTGCTCACATCGTTTGGCATAGCAGTTTAAATATACAGCAAAGTCGTCCTAGGACTCGATGGCTGCATTTCTAACAAGGGGTCTCTGCCATCAGGGCCGCTGCAGAGTTTAGTTCCAAACACTCAGAACAGAGCTATGTTCATTAGCGAATCTACGAACTTCAGTGTGCATCAAGTATTTCTTAATTGTACATTTTTCCCGCACTAGTCATTAATCTACAATGCTTCCAAATCACTGAAGAGAATTAGCAAGCTCTAGTCTATTGTTACTACACACAGCAAACATTCAGTTCAAATACTGGGAAAAGTTATAATCAGCTATTACCATAAAAATCTAAGTGTGATGATAAAATTATAATTTTACTAAAACTATCAATATTAGTGATTTTAATATGAAAAAAAATCTTTTTTATATACATATATATAAGATTTTTTCCTACTGTTGGAGAGGAATTGCTGTTTTACAACATAAATAAATGGATTAATATGAAAACCAGAAAAAAATCTGCAGAAAGTTGTTTCACTACTCTTGTTTTGTTTGATCTTCAAGATATTAGACCAAAAAAGTTCTTGGTAATCTTAAATTTATTTGGAAATTAACTGTTTTTGAAAACCACTGTCAACAGCTTTCAGCCACTGAAGTCATTGGACAGGTCAGTTCTGCAACCTGTGCATAACAATTTAATGGACATGGAAGAAAGAACTGCATTTAATCTATTTCTGGAAAATGGCTTTTGATCATGGTTTTCAGACTGAACATAGGGTGAACTAAAATTGTATTCCAGCTTTGTGAACACTATTTGAAATATTTAACAACAATTCTTGAACCTTATTGCCGCATATTCTTTTAAAAGGTTCTTTTTTTTTTTTTTTAATAAGATGATTGTTAAAGTGCATTTCCAATCACAAAGTAACATATTTGGGGTGTTTAAATGCTCCCAGTTCTAAGAATCTGTTATGCAGTAGAAGCATCTCCTCCATCTATGAACAAGAATTTGTTCAAAATGCAGACCATCTGTGTAATACTTGCACCACCACAGTTTCCGCATGAATTTTCCCTGAAGAAACATATAGATTTCTAATCATCTATGGCCTCCTTTTGAACTATACATAAGGGATTTATGAAAAGGATTTTTCAGACATGCCATCAGTCAGATAGCTTTAGAGAGAAATATTAGGGTCTCAAAAACATTTTTTACACTACTACTTGGACACTCACAAAAGCAATCCCTTCCTCTTGCCAACTCTCAGATTATCATGTAATATACCCAAGCTTTTACAGTTATTCAGCACACACAACTGTGGTTCAATTTGGCACATTTTTGCTTTTTAAATATGAATAAGAATGCTTCAAAGAATAAAACTGAGTTGGGAAATATTTATATGAGAAGCTGAGTATGGATTAAAATTACTTGGCATCAAAAGTAAAATTAGATGATGTTTAATTTAGTTTACTTATGAAGTTGTATTTGTTCAATTTAAATATGTAATCTCTTTTGAGAGAGTTCAGCTTTGCAAAATGATAATCTGTTCCTATATTTCTATTAGTTGTGATTTATTCTGATTCATTCCTTTGTTCAAAAACGCTAATGAAAGCAGATGATGCTGAAGATGATCAACAAGCAAAAACAACCAATACAACCATCGGTCTGAAAAAGGGGGAAAGACTGTGTAACAGAGTCAGGCAAAAAATCCGAGTCAAAGATTTCTAGGGAGACATTGGTTATGGAGAAAACCAAGCACAGGGACTCAGCTGCCAGGCTGAACTAGCGTGACCTCAATTCTCAATAACTCATCTCAAAAAGTCTCGCAAAGACACACAGCAAATTACATTTCTCCGCTGGGTATACATTTAAGAGAGATGAAGAGCTAAAATCAGCCTTGCTGGGCTTTGATGATGAGGCTCAAGGGAGGCAAGTCATTGCTGAAGGCTTTTGGGACACGCAGATCGTATGGCTACAGGAAGGACAGATTGATAGCAGCTGTACTACTCTGTACACGGTGTGAGAATGTGTGTAAGAGATTTTAAAACCAGACATACCAGCTTTTTAGTTGGTTTATTTCCCTGTCACTAGCTGTTTACATGTTTACTGTACTCCCTGGGTAAGATCCTCACAACTACTGTCACGCCTCTACACTAGGACCAGAGAGTTGTGCCATAAAAGCCTTCTTCCAATGCCGGCATCACAGAGTCGTACAGCTGCAGCCATAAACTGTTATCAAATATCTGTGAGGCCTTCTAGGGTCAAGACTTCAGTTTGCAGCAAGACAGATGGAAGGATTTGCCACTGATAACAGAGACCCTCAGAAATACCTTAATTACATTAAGAATTTTTCCATCCTTTAAGCAGCTCCAAACCACTGCCACCAGCCTACATATTTTTTTCCTTATGAGACTCTTTCTCACGGGCAAGCACAGAATATCACACCTTGCCTTTCCCATGGAAGCTGAACAATCTTTACTTTAAATCATAGAACAATAGACTCGGGGGAGAGTCCCTGTTTCTAGACTTCTATTGGGTTTGTTCACCTCACAGATTTAAAAGAAGAGTAGGATACCCTTCCTCTTCCTTCCTAAATTAAAAACAGTTTCCTCAAGCCCTTATGGGCATCACCATAGACATTTTGTGTTGCGTGACTTGGTAAGAGATTCATTCCATGGTCTGTCCAGTTTTTTCTAGGAATGAATTCCACAGCTCTCGAGAAATTTTTCTCTCAAGCAATCACAAGTGTTCTCCTATTTGTCTTTTTATTACTGTAGTGGGACTTGGTTGCTATAAAAAGGCAGAGCCATGGGAGAGAAAGTCGAATCCGTATAAAGTTTTGAATTAAATAAGACCTCAAGCTTTGAGGCTCTGTGTTCACTAGACAACAAATGCAAAAAGCAGACCAACGTGGTAATGTGCTGCTAGCACTCCTGAGGGTGGCAGTTGGTATGAAAGTTTCTAGAGAACTAGTTGTAAGGTCAAACAAGAATTACTGAGGAAGGGAGTGGACCTTGTGTGGGGGAGGGAGCACAAAATTGTTATTGTTTTTGAGTGAGCCACTGAAAGAATAACTTTGAATGGAATTAAACTACGCAGTAAACTAAACAACAAAAAGAATTTTACAGCAACTGCTCTTTATTTGGGGTGCTTTTATATATGTGTATGTATACACACACACACGTGTATTGTCTTTTCTATGTTGAAGGATTTACCCCCTTCCTAATCCAGCAATGGTCAGAACTCTTCTCAAGCAAGCTTCAAAACTAAAACTGTCCTACTTAGCAGAAAATCTTTTCCAGTTTCTGTGTTACCAGTTTCACACCAAGTGTACCACTTCAATTTTTATGCCAGTGTTGTAACCCCTGGGTCATGCTTCTGCCTAAAAAGAGTAGGGTTAGGCATTATATTTCACTTAATGTAATAAATCCGGCACGGAGGCTTTATACAGAATCATAGACCATAATCTTGGACTTCCACTGATCACAAGCAAGAGGATCTCAAGAGTGAGATGAGTGGTACTGTCTCCCAATGTAAAGTGCCTTGTTTTAAAGGAATAATATGTATGCATATTTCTAGTTACTTTATCATTTGTTCTTTCGTAGCATTCACATTCAGTTTTATTTTAAATATTATAATTATCCTTCTCTCAGGGTTTGGCAATTAAAGCTCCAAAAGTACTGCTACTTACCTTCTTGATAATAAAAACTTTAAAAATAATGTCCTGTATCTGCAGCGTTCATCTGCTCCAGATAAGATAAAGGAGGGGAAGAAGATTTCCTGAGAAGGAAACTGGACCCAATTAAGAAATTACATTCTAGTTTTCTTTAATGGGGGGGGGGGGGGGGGGGGAA
>VFFE01007230.1:278054-293637 GCA_008921705.1 Burhinus oedicnemus | reverse complement strand
GTGCAGGAGAGGGGACAAGGGGCCGAGAGGAGGCGGGAGTCCCCTCCAGCGGGGCGCAGGCTGCGGCGCGGGGGTCGCGCCGCGGAGGACCCGCAGGTTTGCCCGGCTTTGTTCGGTAACGACCCAGCGGGCAGCGAACGGCACGACCGCGGCTCTCTTACGAATGACTTCGTAATCACCTTTTGCAGAGATACAGCTTGCTCTCTTTCTGCTTACGGAAGAACAATGGTGATTATAACGAAAACGTCCAAAAATGATTGCAGGGCTGTGATGTTTTTGTTGTATTTGCGATCCTGTCGTGCCTTCCAGAACTCTGAAACCCATGCAGGAGAAGCACGCAAAATACCCTCCTGTTTAATCTCATCTGGTCACATCAAGATACGCTGGAAAACCAGACATGCAGGCATGCCACAGTAGCCTTCTGCCCCCCTTCCTTTTTTTTTCCCCCCCTTTCCTATCCTTTTTTTTTTTTTTTTAAACCATGTAAAATGAAGCGCTCTGCCCTCATGATAACGACAGCCTTATGCTTTGAGGGATCAGTGCATTTTATTTAGAGCGTCTTACCACCTATTCTGTGTTATTTCTTTAAAACACAAAAAATCTACCTGTTATTTTGAATTATTAGCACATGCAGGATTCTGAAATGTAAAGGGCTTTTTCAATGGAATACTGTGTTACGGCCGTGCAAAAAACAAACCAAGTACTAAAAATAAGACGGAGACATCAGTCCTTTAAAAAGCGTAACATTTTCTGTGTAATAGTTTGGGTTTTTTTCCAAAGTAAATTGTGATCAGTACATGTACCGTGTTCAAACTGCAACTCCAAATTCTGTACCTCAAACTATTCAATCCTGATAGTGACCAGACACAGAAAAATATCACGTGTTTCTTGAAGTACGTTTAAAACAGCCTAATATAAAAGTTGGAATCTTTTCTATAGTATCCTAGGACAGCAGCAGTTCGTGACTTCACTCTGGCTTGGACAGAGTGGGCAATTGCAAGTATGCGTACCTCCCCGAGCACTAATAGGAGTATAGCTGTGCTGATGCTCTGTCATCCTGCCTTACTCGCTGCTCAGAATATCAATTCAGCCAGTTAAACCAAAAGTCTGTACTGCACTGCACCAAAATGGAAGCTATTTAGAAAAAAAAAAAAAAAAAAAAAAAAAAAAAAAAAAGAGCTAGGATCATTGATCAGGAGTTTCATCTTTGCTGATCTTTTTTTTTTTAATGAAGTAAAATGTAAATCGGAACTAGGATCAATGCAGATTTTTCTCATGTGAAACTGCCTTCATCATCAGAAAGCTACAGGCAATTACATGCATGCCCGGACACTGTATGCAGTGACTTTGTGTTATATTAAGCAGAGGGACGTGTCCCCTTTTTCTTAGCAAGTCTTTGGTACAAACTGCAGCTTTAAGGAGTGTGGAGCGCAGGCTCAAAACTGAATTCAAGCATTGAACAAAACAGTGACAGAATACAAAAGTGTTATATTTAAGATATGTTGTGCTTAGGTCCAAGACCATAAATGTTGGTGACCTCTACTGCTCTGTCAGAAAAGCAGGAAGATACTAAGATAATCTGCAATTATTTAGCTACTAAAATTCAGTTTTTCAGTACAAACTTTAAAGATCATTTGACAAGCATAAAAGGTTGATTGATATGGTAGCAAAATACATTAAAGAAGATTATTTTTTTTAAAAAATGTCTTTCCTGGATTAAGAGGGGAACAGTTTAAAGAAATTAAACACAGTATAAAAACTTGTTCCATACATTTGGCTGTTACCAGTTTGAGGACTGCTGCTCTCTGTGGCATACTACAGAAACTTCAGTCCAGGTAGAGAACCGTAACACCTACATTATACTTCATCAGGAAAGACTCGAATTCTTATTTTTGATTAACAGAACAGGCAAGGGAATAAGAGGAGGAGGAAAATAACAAACAAAAAATCTCAAAAGGAAAAAAAAATCCTAGCTTGAACTATTATTATAGATCCAATCCAAACAAACAATTTTTCACATGAATATTCCCAGTGCTCATTTAATGTAGGGCCTCAAAAGTACCACACCACATCAGAAGATGAACAAGCTATTAACCTTTTTGCTCAGCTCATCAGTTTGGAGCCCCCTCACAGCGCTTTGTGTATTTTACTGCTAGTGTTGGTGCTACCTTCTTCACAACACTGTTAGTCATCCTGCTGCCACCTGGGCAAGAGCAGGCCAACCAGTAATGCTGAGCTTAACCCCAGAAGATGCCCTTCCTGGTGTAAGAACTGAACTACTGTGTCATGGTGCCATGCACAACACTGGGAGCTTGCCCTGCTCTTGAATCAAGAAGCTCTGAATGAAGAGTCATATCTAATTTTCCTTACTTAGAGCTACTACTAAGTGCAAACTCTTCAGAAATGCTACAAATCCTTTTCTCCTGCTGCTGAACACCAGTGCTGCTGCAAGTCAACGCCAAGAAGTCGTCTGGTTCCTGCAAGAAGACTGAGGTCCCAGCTGTAGGGCTTAGTATGCATTCGCTATCCTCAAAGTTACAAAAACCACCTAAACGCAGGGAATACCTGCTAGACATAGGTACAGCGGTATATTACAACCAAAGCTAAAAATAGCAATTCCATCCCCAGAAATGGGCATCTAGTAAATAATACCAACAGTAATATTCTGACCTCGGAATTTAAAGTTTGGAGGGGTTTTTTTTTACTTTTTTAAATATAACTGTGAAAAAAGTAAAATTTTCCAACTGGCTCGGCTTTCAGCATGTGCAACGCAAAATGGCTACAATATTAGCTGACGCTTTTTCTAGATATTTCATCATAAAATGTAATAGCGAAGCAGTGCAAAAAACCTAATGCCTGAACAGTGCCTCTCCTGAAATGAAGATTTGTCAGTGCATTTTGCTGTTGCAGCGTCCAGTGGCCTATTATTTAGCTCTGCCAGAAGAGCAATTCAACACCTTAACTTGGGACAAGGAGTGGAAATGGAGCAGAAAAATGGAAAAGAAAATAGAAAGATGCTTCTTGGGACTAAGTTTAAAAAACACAATAATGCTTATGGGATGTGAAAGGAATGAGACTAACTGTTGAGCTTGAAATGTGACTTCAAAAATTACTTCTCCAGTAAAACTTCAACTGACAATTCAGAAAATATTCAGGGGCAGAAGAAAGAGTTTACCTAATTTCTTTGGGGAAAAATTTAATTCCATATGTGCTGGTGATAGACATCATAAGCACATTTCAAGGTCTTTATGAGATAATTAATGACAGGAAATGCAGGAACATAATTTTAATTCCTCTTTCAGGATCTTAGGGACCAAGACCTCCTTTCCAGTGAGGCAGTCCAATCAGAGGACTAGCACTGGAAATCAGTAGCAGATTTCTAATACTTTTTCTAATCACAACCCAGATACTGAAACTAGAACAGCAGACTGGCAGCCTTTCATATTTTTAAACCTCATTTCCTACATTTTAAAAACAAGAATTAAATCTGTTTTCAGACTCAGTGTTTCTCCAGTTTTGTAACATTCTGCAGTAATATGTCTGCAAAGAAACAGCTTGCATTTCCAAACTGCGCAAACATGTTCTTATCCTAGGAAGCAACGTGACCTAATAAAAGAAGTTGAGGAGAGGGACCTCAGAACACTCAAATTCAAGGACTTGCCCTGCTGTTTCTTGACTATAAGATATTAGTAGGTCACTTGATCCCACTGTGCTTCAATTTCCCTAACCATAAAATAAGTATATTCACTAGTTTAAATTACAGCAGTTATAAGTTGCTTGATTGGTTAACTCTTCCCTGCCTTTGAGGGAAGGGTATTTGACACACCTCAGTGCAGTACTGAAGGTTAGGAGGTTAGAAGCACGCATTTAAAACGCATAAGCTCATAGCTGCCTTGAATTGTTCTTTTCTATCTACCACATTTATGTTACTGTACAAATCAGTACTTGTTCTGACTGATAAATTATTGCGGTCCTGGATGAGCTCACCTCCTAGATCAGAATCCCAGCTTTCTCAGTATCTGAAAGGAAACCTACCAGACAGCCAATGCTGCGGTTACCGCCTATCCTTCAATCTCTACCATCTAATATCTATGAATACACAATTTTTTCTTCTTCCGTTCCCTAACAGCCATACCCAAAAAGAGCAGGTGCCTACAAGGTTGGGCTGGCATTGCTGTTCCCCATCCCTGCCACAGCATTAGCGCTCAGAAAACAAACCCAGACACTCAGGATCACCTGAGCAGGAATAAAGGTCATTAGGCCCTTTCAAGAAGAACAAAACCTAAGGAAAGCAGAGCCGACCGGAAGAAGCATTAATAAACCTGAGCTTCCCAATGAAGTTTAAGTAAACCTGGCTCACTGCCACTGCCTAACCACAGCAATGACAGAGAACCATCTTAATGGTCTCCTCCAAAGTGATCCGTACTTGCCATAGTAACCATCTGCAACATCTGATACAGCTGAACCTAAATCCACAGCTGAAATCAGCTTCTTCGTGATCTCAACAGTCTAAGATGTTCCTGCGAATACGAAAACAGTATTATACAAGCATTCCACCTTCTTTTTAATTTAAAGACAGAATCTTCTGTATCACGTGCAGATGGAAAAGCCCCTATTTTTTGACACTCAGAACAAATCTTAACCAATAAACCGGCCTAACGAGCTTTAAAGAATAATCTTCTGAGGATGCCACAACTTTTAGGAACTGAAGAACAAGACAGTCAATATGCTTAGGAATCACCCTGTCATTTAGCGTGCATTTAAAACCCATAAACGTGCCAGTCTTTGAAACAGGACTTGTGCCAACTACCTTCTAGTATTCATCTGTTTACTTAACATAATATATTGGTACTAGTAGGGGCCTCAGAAGTAATCTGTGGCTTTCCACCATACGAGTTCCCTTCTCTGTATTCTGGAAGGGACTGTTGCACTTCCTCTTCGGTCTCGTATCACTGCTTTTTTGGTCTCAATGGAGATTATAGGTTAGAGGCACTGGTAGAATACCAACATTTAAATTCAAATGATAGGATTCTACAATGAAAAAGGACCACATTAGTTTGCATCAGACTACAGATTTCAAACAATCTAACTTTCAGGGTTGTTTGGAAATAGCATTAAAACTTTGTATATAGAGGTGTGTTACACGGACCCTTCTCTCTGCTTGACCAAAACTATTCTCCCAGAAAAGCCAGAGAAGTTTAGAATCAGAATTTTGGTCTGGTACCTTGTCCTGGTAACACTGACGCAAAATACTACCACAATTTTCTGGAGGTTGGTTTTCCTTCTTACTGGCTCATGCTCCGTACAGGCAACCACTTATCTTTAAGGCCTGGATGCATTTGAAGGAGCATCCTTTACTGCGAAACTGCATATGACTAAGATATGGATATGAATCTCAAGTTAAGTACCGCCTTTACACAGTTAGGTCACACAATGACCTTGGATTGCACCTTAAAAAAGAAACCCAACATTATTCTATTTAAATTTCTCAACTGTTAGTCATATTTCAGACAGATTAAGACAGTAATAAATAATAGCAGAGAATTAAAGTACAAATATAGCCTGTTAATAATATTAAGAAAATGCATCCTCCTGCTAAGACATTCTTTAAGCCTTCATTCTTCAATCTATGGATTTTTCATACGTACCTTGATATCCTTACTGTAAATCTCATTAGACTGACACAGTAGCTACCACTGTAGTCTTCTTAAAGACTACATCAAATGGCTTATTTAATATATTACTCTAGTAAAAGCAAATGATTAACATTAATGGAAATAACAGTAGGACAAGGTTCAATCAGTCTCAACAATTAAAAAGGAATAACAAAATTTTAACAAACTATTAAATAAGGACTTTTGATAGCTCAGCAAATAACACAACTAGAATACATATTTCCTAAAAATTAATCATCTTGAGGGAATTACTTCTGTTGTGTTCAGGGCTTTTTTCCAATATAATAAGATAAAAGTCTATGTATAGCTTATTGGGTAAAGCAATCTGACCTGTTAAGCTTTGTTAAGCCGCGGCTATCTATGACCTGTTCTTTGAGTGCCAGTAATCACCCTGTGCGGTGACGTGTACGCTCAGGCAAGCCCCAGGGCATCCGGAAGCCCATCCCAGGGGACCACACCGCCACACCTAGCCTCCTCAGGTGGCTGTCCCCACGCTCCCAACACCACCAATCTCCTTGCCGCAGGGCCACAAAGCCCAATTAAAAGACATGCCGCTCTTGATGTTCCTCTGCAGTGGTTTTGGCTGGGACAGAGTTAATTTCCTTCACAGTAGCAAGTATGGCGCTATGTTTTGGATTTGTGCTGAAAACAGTGTTGCTAACACAGGGATGTTTCCCTTATTGCTGAGCAGTGCTTACACACAGGCCTTTTCTGCTTCTCACACCATCCCACCAGCGAGTAGGCTGGGGGTGCGCAAGAAGCTGTGAGGGGACACAGCTGGGACACCCAAACCCACCTGACCAAAGGGATATTCTATACCATAGGATGTCATGCCCAGCAAGAGAAAGCTGGGGGAGGAAGAAGGAAGAGGGGGACATTCGGAATGATGGTATTTGTCTTCCCAACTAACCGTTACGCATGATGGAGCCCTGCTTCCCTGGAGATGGCTGCGCACCCGGCCTGCCCATGGGAAGCAGTGAGTGACTTCCTTGTTTTGCTTTGCTTATGTGCGTGGCTTTTGCTTTACCTATTAAACTGTCTTTATCTCAACCCACGAGTTTTCTCACTTTTACCTTTCTGATTCTCTCCCCCATCCCACTGTGACTGGAGTGAGCAAGCGTCTGTGCGGAGCTTAGTTGTTGGCTGGGGTTAAACCACGACATCCTCTGCATGGAAAGAAGAAACTGGAGCCTGCCTGTCACATAAATCACTATTAACCTCAGATGGCCTTTCCCATACCACAACCTCCTACCTTGGGAAAACCGGTCAGTTTGTGTTGGCTGACATCACGGGCAGCTCTGACTGGGGCTGGCAGCCACCACCTCACTTTCTGCAGTAGCTCACAGACCAGCTCCAGTGCTCTGAAGAGTTTCACTGGTATTGGCTGGAACATGTTGGTACACTCCAAAGCATTTTATACCAGTCCTGTCCTTCCCTTTCACAACAGGATTTGACAGAATGGCTGCACTTCAGCCAAAAAAAAAAAAGAAATTAAACACACACACACAAAAAGAAGAAAAAAACCCCACACAACACAAGCAAAAAACCCCACAAAAACCCCCAGAGTGTTAACTTCAACAGATAGGTCCTTTCACTTCCACTAGAACATCTGGGAATATCTCTCACAGAAGCCATTCCAGCAGTTCAAACAACTATAGAGTCAAACCTGATCTGAAATTATCTTGACAGCTGTTTACGGCTTTTATATATAAATACATTACTCTGAGACCTCAGAATTTGTATTCACAATTATATATAGATTTAAAATAAGCGTTCAAATTCTTCTGCAAAGGGATTTCTTTTCTGAGCTTTACAATATGAAAAGCTTAAAGAATTATCGGTATAGACACCATAATCATTAATATTTACTTAAAACATACAATTTATACAAAAATATGTATTCACATTTGCCGCGGTTTAGCCCCAGCCAGCAGCGAGGACCATGCAGCCACTTGCTCAATTCTCCCCCCAAAAGGGCAGGGAGAAAAGGAGGGGATAGTAAAAAAAACAAACTCATGGGTTGAAATAAAGACAGTTTAATAAAACAATAACAGAAAGGGAAAACAATAATAATGGTAAAAGAATATACAAGATAAAGTAATACAACACAAATCACTCTCACCACCCAGTGAATTAGCTGTCCAGCCCATCCCGAGCACTGATCGCTGATCCCTGCCCCCTGGCCAACCCCCATTTATATACCAAGCACAATGTGTATGGTATGGAATATTCGGTTGGCCAGCTTGTCCTACCTGTGCAGGAAGCCACAATATCTAGTCTAGAATAACACCAGATCCAAAACCCAATTCTTTTGTGTGTGCCTCTTCTTGTTTTTCTTTAATTCACTTTCAAAGACACCGAGCATTCCAGAGCAACCACATCCTTGCATTAATTTACTCCAGACCCTAGACACATCACTTTTTGATCTTGCTGACCTGACAGATACCTACAGTGCACTGTATAAATCTTGTCGTCTTCAACGTTTTGTGAAAGATATTATTCACAAGGTAATAACAGGAAGCAGAGCTGAACAGGGACTTGAGTAAGGAGTTAAATGGTGTCTATCAAACCAGCAATGTGACTAAATGGAAATATTTTCTAGTATTTCCCCAAGTGAAATAATCCTTCAAACTATGCATTATTATAATAATCTTTCACCAGAAACATTCATGTGCTGCAGATAACTACATTCCTCATTAACAGGAAAATTTTATTCCTTCAGAAAGAGTTAAAAAAAAAATTATCCTTGTGTTTGGTCAGAAATGGGTCAAGAAGGGATTTATGGACAAACAATGCATGGTAGTACCTCCTCTGCCACCCAAGGATGCTGTAAAATAGCCAGACAATACAAGAACTAAAGACTGAGAAGAAAGAATCCAAAACACTTTTATTACTTATGGTAGGCCATGGTGGATCACACCCAGGTTTAAATTCCCAGCGAGCACAGACTCTGAAGTTTGAATGATTGGTTCATTAGATTTTTAACTACCTTTTCTCAGAGGCAGAATTGTCGCTCTTTTCTTCACTCAAAAAAACCTCAACAACGCTCACAAACTAGGAATATGTTTGCAATGGAGGAAGAAAGTTACAACTATTTTTAAGCACAAAGAACAGGACTCAGTATTTTTATTTTTTTTTGGGGGGGGAGGTGGTGGAGAGAATGGGATAATGATCTGCTTCAGTGTGGGTCATTTGTCAGCTCACATCACAAACACAGACAAATTCATGGGGCTACAGAGACCACAGGGAAGCGTTCCAGGACCAGGAGGCAAATTCGGAAGCCCAGAACTCAAAACCTCATCCAGAACTTGCCCACCTGGCTGACTAACATCACCATCACCTTTTTCCAGGGCTAACTCATAGACATGATCTCTCAGCAAGGCTTTTGCTCCAGAAAAATCTGTTGGATGCCTTAATGTCCAGTAATAAAACTGTGGATCATAGTGATAAAATCCCAACAGCCTCTGCCTATCTGAGGCTGGCACAAACTACCATACTACTTGTTCTCTGGCGTATGCCCTTACCTGATGAACACGTGAAGATCATGCTAACATCTGAATCTCCATAAACATATAAAGAATGGGTGAAAAGAATTTTTTTTAAAAAGTAAATGACTATTAAATAAATACAAAGGCCTCACTGAAAAGTTAAGAAAATAAAAATTGATTTAAATCACTCCAAAAGAGGGGGGAAAAAATCTGAAACACTTGTAAACCAGTCAAAGCCAGAACAGCATAATTTTTTTCTCCTCTTTAAAACTGTTACAAGGTGGTTTATGCATGAGCTGTTAAGGGTCTGACAATTTAAGACCATTAAGCATTTATCAGCCATTTCAGCTTAATAATTTTGAAAGTGTCCAGCACCATCAGATAAGCAACTGCTACTCAAATTCAACTTGAAATAGCATTACTTCTTAGAAATTCATATATTTGATTGGATTCCTTAAGAATGTCTGTATACAAATAGTCGCTTTTTTTATACAGCATTGTGCTACGAAGATGAACTGCCTACCTTTGTTACACATCTCATCGTTTTGTTGGCTGAGTCAGACAATCTGGTCTCTAAAAATATACAGCTTATAGTTATTTTCAAAAGCTCAAGGAAAAGGTGGTAGTAAGTAATTCATATACTTATATCTTTGTAAAATTGTATACAGTGAAATGACACAATTACATTCAAGGTTAGGATTAAGACCTGTATTTCTTGAACACCGGTGTCAGTGTTCAAAGATGTTAGTTGACCTTGAGGATAAAAATAAATTTTGCAGTCCTGCATCATCTCCTCAACTTAGTTCACGAAAGACATCTAAATGTTCTGTGCTTACATACCATAAAACAGTTAAACACAGATATTCTATATTAATTATATTTAGTACTCCTAACTTCGACTTGTGGAGAGGAAAATTAGGTTTCCCAAGAGCTGCTGTAGCTTCCAAACATCATCTTATTCACAAGCAACAAAGACACTTACAGCATTATATTTAGACAAAGTAGTGATGATGAAAACCCTCAGCATACTATTAAATCCTGCTGAGGTTTGTTTTTTTTTTTTTCTCCTGCCATTTCATTAATTCTATCTGAGGAACAACAGTGGAAGATCATAATATGTGTAAGAGATACAATAATAAAATATATAATGAAACATAATTCAGAATTCTATGTTTCCCACTTTTAAAATACTGGAATTTCTGTAAATATAACTTCTGTGAATGGGAAGAGAAGACTCAAATACAAGCTTCCAAAAACCACTGAGATGACAGATATTAGCACTGACTTTCAAATAATTAATTCTCTAAAGAAACACCTGAATGCTAAGCTCAAATATCCTTTAAAAAAGGCAATTTCTCAAAGAAACATTTTACATAAGCTGTTAGCCTTTGATTTTTCCCATTTTATGAAAATCCTGGGGTCCTCCTTAATTAACGATCACACACAATACTTCTTGTACTCAACGCTGGCAGCAGTGCGCAGTGCCACCTGAAGTGTTCGCATTCATTTGCTAAGGCATTCGGTTGTGGTGTTTTAGCTGACTCCACTGAACCTGCCTGCGAGAGCTCTAAATTGTTTTAGAGCTGCCCAAGAGGTCGCTCTCCAGCAACCTGACCCGTCTTCCATTCAGTGTACTCAGCAAAGCGAGTAACAACACCTTCAGTTCCCAAAAGCAATTTCACTTGCTAAGAAAACAGACTGCGTGTTCACAGGCTTAACTGGAAAAATATTCATAGCAACTTTACATGATACTATACAAGACCACAGTTCAGCCTATTGTTTATACTAGTACAGGATCCTAAATATAATTATAAGTCTGTAGTTGTCCAAAGAGATTTGTCCTAAGAGAAAATGGTATCCCTTGGTTGTCAGAAAGACCATTTTATAGCTAAATAACCATCCTATGCACATGCCAAAGGCTGAAACACCCACCCCACGAGATCTGTAGCTGTACTCTCAACGTCAGCTGAAGTCTTACCACTAATGCTAGCAGAAAGCAGAGTACTCCACATAGTCCAGGACAGTTTTCAGAGAAAAATGTACAGATACAAGAATGATGATTTGTTATTAAGGAAATTAAAAAGAACTGTTTCCTGTGTCTATCCTCTAAAATAGTTCAGAAAGCATCTTTGTGACAGCTCGCTTTCCTCTTCTTCCTCCCTACAAGATTACAAAAAAAATCTGACATTTCTGAAAACAGAACTTCATTTTACATCATTTACTTTCTCACAGTCTAAACTAAAAAGAAATTAAATATAATTACACAGAAATAAACTCAAAGTCTATCACATTATTAAGAATCAGAATCAGTTAATTTCCTTTGGAGTACATTATTTCAATCAGTATGAAAGGAGGTATTTGTAAACCAACTGACGAAAGAAAACTCACTGCACTGGAAGGAAGAGTACCTGCTCGCATTTAAGTTTAACACTTTCGGAATCCTTTCATCAAATATCATTTCTAGTTAGTGTTACAGAACTGACTAATAAAACTAGAGACCAGCATTAAACTCTGTGGATACGGAACTTTTCCAAATGGTCTAACAATACATTCTGACAGTTTAAAAGAAATGCCAAAATAAACCCCAAAAACCACCAAACCACAAAAAAACCCCACAAACAACAAAAAAAACCCCACAGACACAAACCCATAGAGCTACTGTAAAGTCATCTCCATTCCATCAGTAATATCAAAAATTATCTTCATTCCCAGACAGCCAGATACTGAGGCACAAAAATTATTACTGTCTTTTTCTACTGTTCACAGAGAAAGTACGAATGATTCTGCTCTGCCCCTTCCCAAGCTGAAGCTGCGCGTCCTACCTGCCTCTTACAGAAAAAGAGCCATAAAAGGATGACCACGGTTTACGGAGGGCAGTGTTGGAAACCACCTGAAATCCTTCAATATGGTATTTAAGGAATCCAGTGGAAAAACATAGAACATAGAAATCAGAGATATAACAGCAATAAAATAAGAATCTTCACCAGGATATTTAATTTATACAAGTTTTGGATCCTATGTTTTCTTGAAGATAAAAATAATAATCACCACAAACGAAGGAGAGACATCCTGAAATCACAGTCTGAAAAGACCAAAATTACCTCACATGTAATAAAACCTGGTTTCTTTTCTCCTGTTTCATGAGAAAACTTAAACATATGATTTATTTGGGCAACATGAATAGAGAAGGTGATTGCAACCGAGTTACATCAGTAAAATATACTACGTGTGTTTGCAGAATCAGCACGAGAAGAGTAAGTTAGCGATTTCAATCTTAATGAAAGGAATGCGTAACTAGTAGAAGGAAACACAGGCCTGGCACTTCAGTTTTTCTATCCCTTACAGAACCAATTCAAGGAATTATATTAAAACACAACTAGTGACTTGTGCAGTACTTGTTCACTCAGCATTCAGCAAGAGGAACTAAAAAATTTGCCATTGGACGTACAAAAACTAGCATCAAGTCAAACTTAAGTAATATAGTTTTACAAAGATTTAGTGATGACTTTAATGGGCTGTTTGGAATTTTTTTTTTTTTTTAAAAGCCTTCAGACCTCAGGTTGTTAAGAAGATAAAGTATCAAGGCTGCTGACTAATCTCACTATTGATTTTCAAACCAATAGCCAATATTTTATAAATTTGGCACCTAATGAAATCAGACATCAATTTTCATTTATACTGAGCAAATAGTGTGATATTCAGCACTTCTCTAGAGATAACATAACAGTGAGATTCAGATCCTTTACTCCCTTCCTCTCTCACTCTGCACTTCACCTGTAAATAACCGTTTCCACATTTATAAGCTCTAACATGATCCCTGTGGAGATATCTCTCAGATCTCCTACACACGCCTTACATAAAATGTTGCCTCTCTCTTCATCACCACACAATCAGCTCAAGCTCAACAAGACTACAGAGATGTATATTTAGTTGTAAAAGAATGAAAGCTAGCACAGCTTATGTTCAGTTATATCATCCTGAAAAATACTTGAGTGAAGTACTGAGCTATTAGTTTGTACGGAACTCCATGCTGTCCCAATTATATTACCAGTATTCAAGCGACATACTTAAGACTAGGTTTGATAATTCTACCCAAAAGCAATGCGGGCACCTCCTCATCCATCCCACAACCCCGCTTTTTGCACCTTCAGCAGCAACTGCCTGCCACTGAGGTCTACGGCCAGGACAACACCTTGAATTCTGAGCTCACTTCTACTCCTCGTACTCAAACTACCTCCAAGATACTTTTTCAAAATACCATCTCAAAGAAAGTGCTTCTTCTCCACCCAACTAAAACATCAACTGAGGCTATTTAGAGCTCCAAACTCACATTTGCATAACACGTCTAAATTCTTCACAGCACTTCAAGAAGCAGGGGTTCATACTGCTCAGTAGTTCGGGGCGGGGAGAGAGAAGCTGCTTGTTTAATAGCTTTTCAATGAAAGTTTCCCAGGTTGGGTATCACAGACAGTTTGTGTCTGCAATAAGCTTAGCCAACACCACAACCAAGCCTATGATGCAAGAAGAGATCTCTAGATAGAAGGATGACCCTGCTGCAACAGTATTAGCTCAGGGCTAGGAAGATCTAGATTCAATTTCAACACCCATCACAAATTCTCCCTGTAACCTTGACCAAGTGATTTAGTTTCACCATGTCTGTTTTCTATATATATACGTTAGATCATCTCCCAAACGTACAGTGAGGACAAATAGAAGGTTGCTAAATACTCAGATGATCTTTCAGTATTGAAGGACTTTCATAGACAGATACAATCTACAGCATAAATATAAAAGAAATATTAAGTAGCCAAACCACTGAAGACTTTTATTGCATGCTATTGCATTGCCACAAAAATTCTGAGGTGTAAACTCATCTTCCATTTAGCATAACTACACATAGCTGAGGAGGACTACAGACTTTTTTTCAGTGAGTTCTTAAAAACACCAAGCAATTTCTCTTACTTTCGGGGATGAGAAAAACCTCAAACTGTTGAAGGGACCTTTATCCCAATTTTTAACCTACACACATTCTTGTCAATTCTCAGAACATAAACTCATCAAGCATGAAAGTCAATACGAGACTGTGGTCTGAGGAACTCCAGCCCCAGCTAGCCCAGCTCTTCTGTCTGACCTTGTGAAACAGCCCCTGCTTTTCTTGTTTACCTTCCACATCCCATATTCTTTGCTCCTTGTGTCAAAATCACCCCTATTAATTTAATTCCATTTCTAGAGCTCTTCAGATATAAAACTGAATTGTAACTGCTTACTCAGATTTCAACTTAAAAAAAAAAAAAAATCTTCAGAATGCACACGATTTTTGTGTTAAATGAATGTAAAGTTTCTGTACACATTGAGCAACACCTAGAGCATCTCCTCAAATCCCCACACATGCACAGTGCTTCCGGAACTCCGTAAAAGCCTCCAGTAGTAGGGGTTTTTATTTCTACTACCACCTTTTCACAATTCTGCTTCTGTCTTCTATGAGCTCCTAGTGACAAGCGCCAATCTGAAAAGTTTGTTTTATCTATATGCCCACTATTTAAATATGAAAAACATTAGTGACACTAACAGCCCTGCTTTCTGTAGGGCAGGAGCACCAAACTTATTTACTTGTGCACTAATGCTGGCGGTAGGACCTCACTCTCTGCACCCCCAGAATTGCTTCCCAACTTGATCCACAAAACACGAATCCCAGTGCAATGCCCTTCTGTCTGCCCACTGCCTTATTGCACGGGCTCACTCACCTGCGTGGAGGAGCTGCCCACCACCCACGACAACCGTGGGCCTTCTTACCAACACGGTCCCGCGCAGGATGGTAGCATGGAACACAGTGATGAGGTTGCAGAGAAAGCAGCTCCCATGTAATGGCAGCAAATCAGGCCAATCCACCAAGCGGAGGAACAGCCTGCATAAAGGCATTTAATTTGTGCAGACAGAATTGGGAGCTGCCATTTCTGCACACCACTTTGAAGTGTACCACTAGTGACGTTAGTACCACAGTTGAGAAACGTCTGCTCCAAAAACATAAAACTCCTCCAGAAAAGATGAGCAAACAGACCTATTAAACATTCTGAAATGAAAATTCCATAGAATACACTGAAATGCCATTGCCCAGACTGCTAGTGTCATTGTATTTCTCTACAGAATTTAAATCTTGCAATCTAAGGTACATAGCCTTTTATTTATTAAGATGACTATCCAAACATGAAATCATAGGCTTCTGGCTGCATGAGTCTGCTTAAAGGCAGAAAAAGATAGAAGCAAGGCATTTTAATCTCAGTCATTTGTTTCAAAGGAATGCTAAACAGGAAGCAAAAGAAAATGTAAAACACTTTTAGAACGGTTTCAGTGCAGATTTCAGCAGAATCATCCAAATCATGTGCTTAGCTAGCATGACTGGAAATGGGGGGGGGGGGGGGG
>VFFE01007230.1:244519-270030 GCA_008921705.1 Burhinus oedicnemus | reverse complement strand
TTTTTTTTTTTTTTTTTTTTTTTTTTTTTTTAAGAAACTAGGCCTTACTCCCCCAGCAGCCATTTTTCCACCAGCATCAGTGGTAGGCATCAGATGAACTATCGCATGCCAGAAGTTTTACCTACGATGCCACCTCATCCCTGGTACATAGCTCACACCAGCTGCTCCAACAGAATTCAGCACAGAGCAACAAACCCGTTTCTTCTCTTTCCTCCTACAGTTTTTAAGCTATACATCTGCAGCTGCCAAGTCCCTTTTCCGATGCCTGAAATCCAGTGCAATTTACATTTGCCTTCACATACACACATGCTGCTTTTTATCACACTCTAACATTTCTACATTTTTTACCCTTGTTCCAGATGATGTGGATGGAGAGAAGAAACTACCTACTACAGATGAAGTGTTGGACAGCTGTTCCCGCAGTAAGAAGTTGTTTGGATTTTTTTTTTTTTCTTCCTCAAATTGAGTATGGCAAAGTCCATTTAATGGACAACAGCAAGATATGTATTTGTGTTTATAAAGCCAGTAGTAAGTGTAAATTATAGTTCTCTTCTGATCTGGGCAGGAGGATTCACAGTACACCACTTCCATGAAGATTTAATAGGGAGCGGTAAACCTCTGCTTATGTTCTTAAAACAGGTCCTTAAAAACATAATAGCGTCTGAAGTAAAGATGTAAAGTTGCTGCAAATGACATTAAGAAAATTTTCATTAAATTCAGAATAAAAAGTTGTGATCTTGTCTATATTCCAACCCAGTTCAGATAAGTAACTCTGAACTGAGCCTTGGCATTGTCAGTGCTCTTTCACTTCGAGGGAAGGGGGAAAAAAAAAAAAATCCCGCCACAAACCCAAACCAAACGAAACCCTACAAACCCCAATCTCCCACCACATTCTCTTGGGCTAAACTTAATACCAGTTCAGTACTGGTATCAGGAACTGGCACTGAGTGATTTGGGCCAATATAAACTAGAAGCAGCAATTTTCGTATCTATCAGATGGTAAAGTTTCGCAGGACATGAGAATGATATGTAAAAATTCCACAGCAGCTAATCAAAAATAAAAAGTGAGGAAGCAGTAAAAAGCTCATAATGAAGAAATATATTCCACCACAGGTGGCAGGAAATTGTACCTACTGATATAACAAGTGTTATGGGGCTCAGGAAAAGAAAGAAAATTAGCATAAGCATGAAGGCAAAGTAGTGATAGCAGCAAAAAAAAAAAAAAAAAAAAAAAAAAAAAAGCCTCAGAGCACTCTCCAGAAATCTACCATGAGAATCAAATGAAAAGTCATAAGTAATAAATTTGCATTTTCTGTAAGACCTTGCATTTAAACAGATTCTTAAATATTTTGTGAGTTTAAGTAGCTGGCTGCAGACCATGTGTTGCTTGCATACATAAAAAGCAAAGCATCACTTCACACAGTGCTGAAGCACCGACATCTGCAGAGAGAGATTACTGAAAAATCTAAAATGAGACCTAAGAATAAGTCACTTAGTCCATCCAAACAGACAGTGCCAATGATTGAGAATCCAAAAAATTCAAAAGCAGTATTTCAGAATACTATAGACACAAGCAAGAACAAAGACGTGAGGAGCTCCACATCAGGGCCAAGCATGGCCAAGCTGACTACGGGAGGGTGGCGAGAGAGGTCTCCGCTTGGATCGGTCATAAACTCTTCTCCAGTTTCGTTTGCTTTTTGGAAGGGCTCTCTGGCCTGGGGAAAGAGATTGAGGAAGTGCAATAGGTTACACAGCTCTGCAAAAGCAAAGTACCAAATACCCGTTCACAAAAGGTATTAATATTACTGGCTTAGATGAGCTCTCCAGGGGAAAAATGGATAGAATTGCAATAGAAGGTGATTGGATCACCAAAGTGAAAGCAAATGGAGAATTTGTCTACTTTGTTGATATAAAAGTACACAATTCAGGGAAGTCAATGTAACTCCAGCAGCCACAGATAACAGCAGGCAAAACATAGACTTAAAATTTAAATCAGCCAAACAAGATCCACGAGCAAACTATACATTCTAATAATAACAAGGCAAAAAAGGAACTAGTATTTTGTCTAAAAAGAGCTGAGCCTGATCTCAGCAAGGAGCTACACTCGCAGGGCAGACTGACAAAAAGGGGAGAAGAGCACCAAAGTAACTGAGGAGACTTTCCAGCACCCAGGAAAGTGGTGAAACAAAATCACCTGGAAAAAAAAACCAATCCAGTCCCTGCTGGATATATTCAGTTCACAGTTTCTCCCTGAAAAGGGGACATTTAGCACAGGAATTGGGGAGAAAGTGGAGAAAATCGGCAAGGCAGGCTCAGGTGGGGTCATGAAAGGAAACCTTCACTTTCCATGGGATCAAGACTTACACTATGCAAAAAGGAAATGCTTCTCTCTGCCTTTAAGGGGTAAATTTGTACAATGTAGTATGCTGCATGTGTCAAGCAAGATTTGGCACATAGCCTTTGAAATACAGTGAATAAAGACAAATGTTAACACATCTCCTTTGTGAGATTTAGTTTCTACATATTAGCATTTGAATTGTACTCAGCCCTCAGTGGTGTCACATGAAGAAAATACACATTTGTATGCTTTGTATTAGGAGAAACCAGCAGAAAAGCATTACTCTGGGCTCTGGGAACTCTAGGAAGAGACAGAATCCAGTAAAAATCCAGTAAGATACCTACAAAATCTGTACCATAAAAGAGTCTGCCAAGAAAAAAAACAAACCCTAAAACAACAAATAGCAGACATGAATTTCACATTCATGGACAGCATCTGTTAATTGATTGCAAGAAATTTATTGGTATCATCAAGGATTGTTTCAAAGCGAACAGGAGTTTGTCATTTGCAGCTACTCTCCAGAGCACCTTATCTTTACGCAGAGAAGGAAAATGTGCTAAAGAGCACCTGTAAGAAGCTCGTTTTATGCCACACAGAGGCAGCCAGCGCAGAAGTACTGAACAAATGCTGCTTCTCAGTGAGATTACTGAGCAATGCACTACCCAAAGGCCCCTCAGAGCATACAATTAACCATTTAATTTTGGGCAAATGCCAACCCTCTTAGTAGTATTTTGGTGACAGTGAAGCAAATCCAAATACAAAGAGGAAAGACAAAATCATCCCTAACATGCAAAAATAAAATATATTATCTACAAAACAATTATAAATATTACAAAAATTAATTACAATTATTGCTATAAAGTTTTTCTCTTTTTAATAACATACAACATTTCCAAAATATTTTCAAATCGGAAAAGTGTGTATCAAAAGTAATAAGGAAGAACAAAATAATTACATCAGTAACATAGTATTAAAATGTGACTTAAAAAAAAATAAAAATCTTTCATTTGTGTCCTAAACTATAAAAAATTCCATGGAAACTTAATTTCCCTGCCATGCCAGGAACTACGCTGCCTAGCTCACACAGCCATCCAAAAGTCAAATGATTAGATTAAGGCCAGGCTGTTATTTATATTCAAAGTCAGTAATGACAGCTACTGAGTAATCAGTCCCATTTTCTCCAGTCACTTGAGCATTTACTGAAGTCTCACCTGATTATTCACTCTTCCTAACCTTACTCCATTTCTTAAAACCATCTGGAGCACAAACACTCACTGTACTCTTCATCAGACAACACCGGCATGAATATAGTATAAACAGGAAAACCAGCTACTTGCACTGACGGGTTTTGTGACTTTTCAACAGCTAGTTCACACCAAGACAGATGAGAAATATCTAAATCCCAGGGTAACAGTCAATAATTAAAAAAATAAGCTGACATTACATGTTAACTTCATGTTTAATACATTCAAATCCAATGAATGATTTGAACAGCACATACAACACACAGAATTCAGCAGGAATACATTCAATTTTTTTCTGTTTAAAAAAAAAAATCCTTAATTTTATTCCATTCAAATACCATTAACTTTTTTGGCTTTTTTGTTTCCATATTGTATTTTAATGTACTGCTCAGGAGAGTCATTATACCTTGATGTTTAGTCAACAGAATACATGAAAACAGGTTTGCACAGCATGATGGAGAACCTCTCAGGGCCACAGCTTCCAACCCCTATAAAATAGACATAACAACCCATACTTTTTCTAATGCAAGATTCATTTCAAGATTTACTGGAGAGAAGTTCTATGCAAGAGCTAGATTCTGTCTACTGTTAGCCTCTCACTGAATATAGTTCTGTTGTAATATTACCATTACTGACCTCTTAAAATAACATAAAATTCAACTTCAGCAGTAATTGGATGATTATAAAATGTTACTAACTTCAGACAGTAGGAAAAGATTATTTAATTAAAGGAAGTTTGATTTTCAAAGCGGGGAAGAGTTCAGATATATTCACAGACATTTATATTTTTAATTTAGCTGTGCAAAAAAAAGATTACTGTACAGGTAATTGTAGGCAAGATGGGCTCTACTTCTGCACAACTTTTCTGAATGAATAACACCATATTCACATCTAACAAGTGAAAGAAAATGAAACATATTCCTCTTTCCCTTCAAAACACAGGGGACAATCCCAGGAAAAGTAACACAAAAATAGATGGATGGGACTGTCTCTGACATCAAACCTATAAAACAAATTTTGTTGACGTATATGCGATCATTTGGGATGGGCTGATGTATAATTTGTGCCCACCATAGCTGTACTGAGAATTGTAACAAAGTGAGATTAGTAATCCCACACTTTGGTGTCACAGCTATTTTCCTCCACTGCAGATGGAAGAAGTTACAAAAGCGTAGTTTGCCAAAGGTCATCGTAAGGATTTGGAAAGCCAGAAGTTTCAGGGGCTTCACTAGTGCCCTGCATTTACAGGCCAGCCAGTGAAACACAGGCATAGCTGCAGCTGGTGCTGAAGACGAAGCCATTTCTTCAGCTTCTGCATTCTCAGTTACAACTGACATTTAATTTTTAAGTAGTACAGTAATTAACATAGCAGCCCAAAGTATCTCCCTTAATAACTTAGATAGACCACAGGAATGACAAAACAAAACCGGGAAGGATTTCATATGAGAGTATCTTTAGGAGAAGCCAACAGTTGCAGTTACCTTTGTGAAGAAATAACCCTTACATGCTCCTGGCCTCACCAGACAAAATCCCACAGTGTTGCCTCCTGTTCAACGTTATCTAAAGCTTGTGCTAAGGTCTAACCAGAAGAGATGCCTTGTCTTCATCAAGGGAAACAAGCAACATCCAGGTAAATGCAATCTCAGTTCTATCTGGGAGGCAAGTTACACAGCAATGAAATCCAGGTATAGTCAGACTGTTAGCCCATTATGCCTTTCTAGAACTGGATTTGAGAGGCTAAAGACAGAGCGTTCTTTAGGAAGGTTTGTTTGGGGGTTTTACATTTTTTTACTTTTACTAAGTTGTGTGATTGTGCCTGGCAGCTTGCCTTCCACAACAGAAATTAAAACTATTGTGTATTATATTAAGAAATAGAGAAAGCGATGCTATTTCAGACTCTTATTTCTTTGCAGAAAACGTATAAAAACCTTGGGGAGGCTTTTTTTCTTTTCAATAGCCGAATGATTAAGAAAGTTTCCTCTCTACTAAGTCTGTCTCAGCTTTTCAGTCTCTTCCAGACATTAAAATGTCTGAAAATAGATTATAGACTACTCGTTTTACGAGTTTTGTAGGGTTTTTGATGTTTTTGTTAGTTTGTTTGTTTGTTTAAATGAAGCTTGACTCTCTAGTATTTTGAAAGACAAGCACAGTCTTTGGTCTGCACAGCTTACAGCATCCATTAAAACCTTCATTAAAGCAACAGCGCCAAACTACTTCAAAGAATGATGTCAGTACAAAATAATGCTTAACACACTGCACTAACTTCATGTTACAGTTGCCAACATAATCATTATGACCATGTTTTCATTTTCACCTATATTGAAAAAATACAGGCACCAAGTGGAACATTTTGATATAAGTTAGATTAGTTTTAGTTAACAAAGCCTATCAAACATTTACATGTAGGTGAGAACTACAGGTACGCTTACCACGCTACGGGAAATTAATCTGGAAATTGTTAGTGACAAAAGAGAACAAATTCTTTAATAATTTCTATCCTAATAAACATCACATAATATTTTGAATACATTAAAGTTGTGCAAGTGCCATTTTTGTATAATACAATGCTTTTTATAAACTTCAAAATACAACAGTTACTATCACTTTTTTACCATACAGTGTAAAAGCAAATAAATAATCTCAAACTAGTTCGTATAGTCTTCATAGCGGCTATGCAGAACTTAAAGCTATATGCTATAGAAAGCTTCCTTAATTACTCATAGAAAACTTGCAAAGCCTTTTTATTTGTGCCACTGTTATTAATTACTTTGTGTTTTTCATATCAAGTTTTAAGTCTGCTTCACTTCTGCACACAACATTGCAGAGGAAGTGTTCTATGAACAGAAAAAGACACCCAAAACAATTGGGTACTCTTGTTATGTTTCTGTTTCCTATGTTCACTTGTTAGAAACGAGCAAGTGTCATTCTTTTTCTTCCCTAATAACATGCTAACCAATCTCATTACCATACTGGGAATATATTTATTGCTGTCATAAAGCAAATTTGCTCAGACATCTCCTTGTAATCATAAAAATCAAGTTATCTTATACTTCACTGTACAAAACTCTATTTAAGCGTAAATACTTATTAATTTTTCTTTATTGGTTCTACTATTTCATAAGCCCAAGACTTAATTTAGTCAGTAGTGAGTGCTAGTGCCCCTTTTTCTATAATAGTTTGAATATTACACCTCATTTTCCCCTCTTGTTTAATGACCCTTCAGTAACGAGAGGTAATAAATGAAAATACAGATTGTACATTTATTGTATCACCACTTACAAATCACAAGAACCACTTCCTATTTGACAGAAAATCCAGAATAAATACTAGCTTTTTCCTTTCACTTAAAAAATAATGGAATTTTCATACATTCAGAAGAAGTTGGGCAACTTCATTTTAACGAGGTTATAAAGTTCAGCCAATCCAAGCTGCCTGACTTGTAGTGCAGTTATAACTAAAGAAATGCTTGAAATAATCTGGTGCTGCCCTGTACCTGATAGAGTTGCTTGGATTCCTGCTAGCCTAAGTGGAACATCACGTAAATTTATTGCTTCCAAAATTTAACAATTAAAAAAAACCCAAACGCACCACCTAATTACAGAAATGAAAAAGTCTCATCACTGATAAGGCAGAATTTTTTCACAGAAATGGGAAAGGGAAAGATGAGACTCATACCACATATAGCGTGATGACATATGTATCAGCACTTCACCTGTATGTAATAGTTCAATTTTATTAAGTTCTAGCTTATACAACATAGCTCATGATATTAAAAAAAAAAAAAAGTTAAGCCATTTAATGTTACTACTGGAACTTTAATTTATGCATTCCTATGCTTGGGTTACAGACTATAAGGCTGATGCTTTACCTGTGCAAATTTATTTTGCAATTAAAATTGAGGGTATATCTTATAAAGAACAAATCTATAATTCTGGAAAAATACTGTCTAAATCAAGTACAGAGGAAGCATTATTTAGTCCAAAATCTTGGAGTCTGGGGAGAAGGGGGTGGGAGGGAGAATCTAGAGCTCTGCTCGAGCTACCTGCTTGTGCAGGTGTCATTAAGTGGCAGCGCAATCTCCTCCTGCATCGAATTTACAGTCTCAGCCCTGGGTTTCAGCATTGGCCCTGACATAAACCATTATCAACGCAGTCTAAAACAAACATTTGTCACTTCCCACACCTCATACAACACAACGGAAAGAGAAAGCAGACTGATCTTTCAGGGAAGCTCTCCTTAAATGATGTGAAACCGTAACTAGCATTGTTATGTGGAAGAAATCTCTAACTAGTAGCACGGCAAAGTAAATAGAGCACTTCTATTTCCTTGGCTGGTGTCACTAAGCCAAAAATCAAGATCTTATCAATAAGAGTTGAATTCCTCAGGAATTTTGTTCTCTATGATTTCTATTAAATTACAAGAGCTGATTTTTAATTTTGGGGAGAAAAAGAAAAAACAACATACTGTGCTGTCGGCTTGTAAAAATGAATGAGTGTTTCATAAACAGGGTTCCAAGTCACATAACCAGCTGGGTCTTTTCGTGTTGATTAATCAATCTTGATTTCAAAACTGGAAGAAAGAAAAGAGATAATGAGACTTGACAAACCCCAGAGAATTAAGCAAATAACAGAACAAACAAGGATTGATCTAAAGGATACCACACAGGAGAAACAGATCCAAGAGCAATGGATGTTTATCCATTGTCACAAATAGTTACAGACATTTTGCAGTAAAATAATGTGATTAAGAAGTTCTAACTCTGTGACCAAAGATCTGTATTAACAGCTCAGAACTACGTGCCTCAGTCCCAACAATCTCTCTCTCTTGTCCATTTATCAGCACTGTAGCCCTCTGGCCTCTCATATATGTAAATAAATGATGGGTTTAATGCACACAGTCCTTTGGAGACTTTCAACTGGTTGTAATCCCATCATCTTTAAAAACAGCTAGTACCCTGACGAAGATAAGTCTAAACCTTCACCACTTCAAGCTGTGTAGCTGCTTCGGAACAGCTACTCAAAGTTATTAATATTCAGTACTAACGGGACAAATACAGAATGTTAATGGGAAGGGGGATGACAGGGAGGGGGAAGACGAAGGGCTGAAAGTGGGAAGGGGAAGTCCGAGGCCAAGAAACAGATAAGAACGAGAAGGCAGACAGCAAAAAAAAAAAAAAAAAAAAAAGACACTGCTCATCGTGTTGGCTTTGGGATCTGCTGCTCTGCCTTGATTCAGAGAGGGCCGGAGGAGAAAAAACGCAGAACAATGTTCTGTTTGTGCTGTATGGGATCCTATGGGAGAGCCACTACAGAGGATGAGAGGCTGTCTGCAGGCTACCGGAGCTGGGGGATCCCAAGGTACAGCTCGCCGGGGTTTTGCACATGTCTGTCTGTGTTTATGTGTGTGAGAGGGAAAGACAGACAGAGAGGAAGGGTGGCAGAGGGGAGAGAGATTCCCCTGGTTTTCCTTGCATGACCTCAGAACCTGGAAATGAATAATTAAGAGGTCTTAAGGTCAACATAATGATGTCATAGTGAATAAATGACATTCTGACTTGTTTCATAATAGATACTCAAAAAGGTGTACTGAAATCACAGGCAGCAGTTCTGCAAGGAAGAGAGGTCCTGCTGGATCCAAGCGTTCCATGTGCAAACACATCAACACTATACCAGAAAGACAGATAAAAAGAAATGAAATTGTCATGGTTGTGTATTGAAAGAGAACCATTGTGCTTCAACATGATGCCAGTTTTGACCCAAATCACAGAATTTTACTCAGTTACTCTTGTGTCAAACAACAGCATATGGCACAGCCGCAGGCGATCTTCTTGGTAGAGAAAACATCCACTGCTGACTTAAAAGTTCCACTTAACGATCAGTTCATCACACCTCTCAGAAAAGCATGTTTGGATTCAGCTTGCAAAAACTGGATTGTTTAATGCTCTTTGAACACTATGTGAAAACATCTTTTATTATAAATGAGGGTTCCCCAGTAAGACCACATCTGCTTCATCTTGCATCAACACAGAGGAGAGAGCCTCCCCAACGCTCCTGCCACTAAGTTTTAAAGATGCCAGGCCTTGCACATTGTTGACTTTATTCAGTCTCCACCTTATGCCCAAATGAAAGTTTAAACTAACCAAATACATTTTAGTTCCATATTGCTTGGATTTGTAGTACTTGTTTTAGGGATAATAACATCCCTTAACTGTTCTGACCATAACTTAGGTAAATTCAGTTTGCATAATTTTATCTGGGAATTTCAGGACATGGACACCACTCCTTTTTAAACCATGTCTCAAATTTATTTTGAAGATCAATGTGCCATGACTCAGTGTTCCAGGACCACACAATATTTCTCGACTTTCTCTTCCCTCAGGTCTGTAGAAATCAGAGTGGGGAGAAGAACAGATCTATTTAATGCAAAGACATGCACCACCTTATACTGCACCTAACATGGGACAACTGACACAATGAAGGAAGAACACACTGAACTTGCACACGAAAAACCAAGAACCTACTTATAATCCAGTCTTAAATTCTACTCTTAAGATCTTGCCTACCAAAGTAAATATGACTCTTAGAACAGGTTTCTAACCGCACTTTTATTGCCAGAGTATACCACCAGGTGGCAAGATTGCAAAATAAAGATATAAACCCCAGCATCCCTATAATGCGTTCAGTCAGTGCTGTTCCAAGGACCCCTTGCTGGGACATGACAATTGTTTTGTGAGGACTTGCAAGTACTTAAAACGTCCCCCCAGGGGTCTGTAAAATAAAGTACTTTAACATTTCTTCATCAGTCTTCATGTAGTCAATGTACTCACAATTACAACAGTTAAATGCAACACAAAATTTCCAGTAGGTGAAACAAACAAAATTTGTGACCACCAGCTGTACTTCTCTAAAGAGCATGGTCTCCCCACCATTTTCCTTCTGCTTGCTCTTTCCCTCATACCCATTCTACCCTTTTTGAAAGAGCCTACATGACTGCAGGGAACCACGTACCTACACAGGAATGCAACTCAACAAAGATGGCTAATAAAATTATTTTGCAAAGGGAGAGAAAAGACTTTATACAAAGTATACTTACAATCAAGTAATATTTTTTCTCAGGATACTTCAATTTTTCATGTTATACCCCAATTATCTATAAACCAAGACACAGGACAGCTGCTTCTAAGATCTACCATACCAGGAGTAAATGTGTGCTACAGATACACAAGCTCAGTTTAGTGGACTGAATTTTATACAGAATACATTCTTTTACATTGTCATTTTAATTCAAACTTTAGGAGAAACGCAAGCCTTCATTAACTACTCAGAAATCCGTCACTACAATGCCTCACCCCTAGGATCACAAAGGACACAATGTAAGCACACAGTCCAGCATTGTGTATTTTATATACATTTATGTACACACAGACACATATGTAGGTAAACAAAAGGACATTAAATACTAGTAAGGCTTTATCTTCCTGGCAACAAAACAGATAACTAAGTTGTGCAGCTGAGCAAGCCGATGAACAACTCTAGTTGATCCTGAGATACACAACAAAAACAACTATTTTAGAAATAGTTTCGGGACTTTTTCCTTCCATTTGTAGTGTGGCACCTGCTTAATAACATACAGTTACACCTCATAACTGTTTAAAATATTGTCGTTATCCCTTGAGCTAGAAGAAATTAGGTAGGTGTAAAATAATCAGAATGTCAAGCACATTAAATGTCAAGCATAAATACGAACCAAAATTGGAATCTCTCAAAGATGCTAGTACTCCCACAGATGGGCAAAAATTGTTAACTTCAATAACTACCACTTGTGACTTTCATTATTACATGAAACATAAAATTCTTTGCCTTAATGGCGCCTAATAGCTTGAAAGCCGATTTGGCATTAGAAAGTAAAATTAAACGTTATCCAAGTCATCAAGAAAACTTCCTGCCCCAAAGCAGATTTTTATTTGGGACTCTTCAATTCAAACACTTCAGGGTACTGTTACAAAAAGCAAACAAAAACCCCCACCACTTTGCAGGAGAGGAAGGGAGGGATGAGTAATACAGGAGCCTCTATTCCATGGGAGGGCACCAAAAATATAAACTGTAAAATAAACTGCCAAGTTATAAACTGTTTTTTCACCCATTAAAATAGCTTGTTCAATCAATTTTTAATTCCATAATTCAATGACCATCAAAATTAACATCCAGCCCTCTTTCCACAGTGAATATATACTAACTAAATATTTTAAAGCAAAGATATCTAAAATCTAAATTAGATTGGGAACTCTTTCAAGATGGGGTTTTCTTTTGTTCTTTACATTCATACCATCCTAGCAAAGCATAGTTGCAATCACAGTTTAGGCTTCTGGACTTAACTAAAATTAAAGCATTGAAGAAATATATAAAAGAACACAACGCACATTATGCTATGATCAGGTAGTAATACCTATTACTAGATGTTTGATGAAAATCACACAAATGTATTTTTTTGCCTATAAGGAGTTTCTCCTTTATTATTCACGTTTCCTTCCATATTACCTATTTAATTTTCTATTTGACCTGCATGGCAAAGGTAGTCTTACAGGGCGTTCAGCACTTAGAAATAGCTCTACTTAGAAGACTTCAACTGAGAAACTCCCTGAAAAGAGTCTGTGGTGTTGGACAAGCCCTGACCCCGTCACAGAAAGATTTACATGTCAAGAATGTGTCACAAAATATGGAGGTATCTAGATACTCATGTGGAAGAGATTCATACTCTTGGAGAGAGACAGAATGGAAACTTTTCTCATCTCTGCTCATTCCAACCCAACTTACCCCGTTTCCTTTCAACCATGGAGTGCTCTTCTGGGAAGAGCAATAACAGAATCAATTGACTGACAAATGGATCAAGAGAAATTGGACTGAGGTCACCGTATCACTTTGCCTTAGCCATATGAAACTGTCAGCCAGTAGTAATAATGATATTGATTTGATTTGAAGTAATCAAGCATCAAGGTTAAAATACCTCCAATGTAACCATCTCCTAGCTGCGTGCTCAGTAAGAGAAGGAAAAAACATTCAGTAGTGAGACAAGTTTTCCTTCAAAGTTACAGAAAACTTCTAACATGTCATACCTCTATGAGCATGTATTTTTCCATGTTTCAGAATTTTTAGATTATAAGAGAAAACTCAAACTCACAAACCTATACAATTCTACAATCAATTTATGGAATTAGGGCAACAAGTATTTACTACCCCGGATTAAGAAACAAAGGCTGTATTGACTGTTTAGCACTTGCTAACATGCCATTTCCTTTCCATTCAGTAGCGCTTAAATCTATACTTCAAACATGAAACTAACAAGAAAGTACTAAGTATAAAGGTATTAATAACTGCAGTTAAAACAACATTAAAGATTTTTTTGGCTTTCTTCTTTGCCTAATGAAATAGTAAGAAAAAATATAAACCCAAAAATTATTTATGTAAAATGAGCCAATGCCATATACCTGAGCACTTATTCTCGAGATCTTCATAAAAATAACATTTTCTCATCCTACTGTGAACCAGTCCCACACTCAATTTAAGTATGTGTTCCTATTTAAAAAAAAAAAAATAAAAATCAAATCCTCTTCAATGTTCAAGAACACTCTCTAAAGCACTTACTCTATAAAAAGAAATCTTACTGAGAGAGTATGTGCACCTGATTTATTTCAGGAAACCAAATGAAAATAACAAGAGTGCCACCTATCCTTCATTATGAATAACAGAACTTCTCATGGACTGACTTTGCTGTTAAAAATCCTGTACAACAAAACCTGACAGTTAAGAACATATAAAACTCTCCATCTGGGCAGAAACTTGGTTAAAAAATAAAGCAGAAAGGAGCATTGCACGTAAAAGCAGGATGAAAAAGAAACAGAGGAGGAGGATTTGGAAAAAAAGTTGAAACCTGTTAGGTATCAAGAGCATAAAATCCAAAAGATTAAAAACCCAGCAAAACTAAAGACATTTTAAAGCTTGCAGTCACATTTTGGGCTTCGGTAATGATTTTGTAAAAATAGGTCTCCATGTAACATGCAACTACCAAGCTTGGTCTAAACCAAGCTGCTGTACACAAGCAGCAACTGCCAATTAACAGGTGAAAGGAAAGATTCTTCCACTGCAGACAGAATGAAGCAGCAGAGCTGGGAGGTGCAGGTGAGGGTTCATTTTCTCCCCCCCCCCTTACAGATTACAGTGGATTATAGTGGATATTTGAGCAATACAGACTAGTAATCCCGGCACCTTTATCAGGCAAATAAGTAGAAATTATTAAAAGCTAGAAATAAACACATAGATAAACACCTTTTATTAGGGAGGAAAGTCAGTTCCCCATTTCTGTAGAGGAAAGTCATGCTACACAAGTCTCCTGCGTGCACGCGCATGATGGAGAGTCAGTTGGATCTACATATCTGGAGACACTAAAATCCAATAGATACTCCTCAGCTTTTGAAAACACCTTCCATGAAGACAGTCATATGAAAATTAAGCCACAAAGAGATAATACATAAGGTCTCTGGAAAGGAAAAACCTGGTTAAGACAGGAACCAGAGCGGGAGCAAGTGCTCCGTTCTCCCACCTGCAGCAGGTCCCGGCAGAGCTCTTCAGGGAGCTGCGCTGCAACCTGGAGGCTCTCCGTATTCGCACATCACCCAGGAAAGGGAATGGGCAGCAACATGGCAAATCCAAGTGATTCATGCCAAAACGGTGAGGACTAACCACGAAGAAGTGTGAAAAGACCTCTCAAGACTCTAACTGGACATTAAAGTGCCAGGTGAATTTCAGCACAGGTACCCACAAAAAAACGCACACATGAAAAACCTTCCTGAACAGCTCAAATGGATGATCTCCGAGGTTATTACTTCCATACAGAAGGGAGGGTTTGGGATGACTGTGGACAGCTGACCTTACCTGGGACGTCCCTTACATTTTCACATGCAAAAATCTCAGGACACAACCACACAGAGCAGAAAATAGCCATCTCCGTACCCTTACACAGCAATCACCATTGCCTGGTGTTGGATGGAAATCTGTTGATAGTGAAACACTATTTTTTAAATCAAGTGGACAGCCAATGCTGACAGCTAAACGATCATCCACGCTAAATTTCCAAGAAAACTGAGGTGTGAGACACCAAGCACCAGCAAGCATTGGTCACCAAGCAGATCCGCTACAGAGAGATGATTTACAGGATAAACAAAACGCAGTGTCATGTTGGAAGGTAACGGAGATTACTTCAAACCTGTCAGAATTCACAATTTTAACCCCCAAAAAAGTACTACCCTTCTAATGCAACTGTTTTACTGTCAGAAAAAGGTGGGAAGCAGTCCAACTGAGTATTGCAACCTCCCCAAAGAACAGGATGGGAGCTCAAAAAAAGATTAGTATACATAAAGTTCCTCAGAAGAAGCTCCACAGGGAAGAGTCCCTATGGATTGATTTACAGAACATAGAGAATGATAATTTATCTATTGATGGGGTTTTGCTCTAGAGGTTTATACAACATCGGCAAAGTCCCTACATGTAATTACAGCTATATACTCAGTCAGGGACTACACATTATTTCACTCTTGTTCAGCTCTGTTTGGAATCACATCCTAGACATTTAAAATTGTACTCCAGTATGGCATTAAAAAAATCTGCTGTATATTCTCCCATCAGAGAAGTTTCAGGAGGATGCTATTAATAAGTATGGAAACAAATACAAGAAATGGCAGAAAAGCAGAAGTGTGACAAATATTTCCCATTAACACGTGCGTATGGTTTCACTCAAAACAAATTTTCTTGCAGGAAACCTGTTCATATAATACTATTAAGTTGTTACATTACCAAACTGGCTGTAAGTTTATAATGGGACGACTTTGATTTAGGCACTGTAAAAATTTAAGCTGGAAGAAACAAAATTCAAATATGTAAGGAAATAATGGAGGGAAAGTCCTGGAGGAAAACTCCCGTAATATATTTAAGAGAGGAAAAAAAGTAAAGCTAAAAAACCCAAAGCTTTGTTTCTGAGCTCCTAATGAACGCCAAAAGCCCGAGTTAAGAGCAGGGACGTTGGGATCCACACAAAAATGTGCAAGACAGATTCATAATTTGCTGCATTGTACAAAGTTATTAAATCTTCTGTGATGAATAGGAGGGTCATTTGCTGGCCTTTGCTTAATGTATCACATGCATTTACAAGGGAGTACCTTGGCTTTTTTTCCTAGTCTATCATGTACAGATGTGACCGCCTGCACTCGCATGACAAACTTAACACAGGATAAAAAATTCACCACACAAAAAATTCCAACTGCTGTTTGAGGTAAGAATCAGAACTTCAATGGCTTACAGGTGCATAAATCGTTAATAACTTAGTAGTACTAGTCCGTGGGTGGGATTGCTGTTAGTCAGTACCTTCTTCTCAGAAGTATCTACATTATAACAGCAAAATAAGTCAGACCCAGTTCACACTTACCTTAAATTCTTCATGCAAACTTGCAATTTGAAGTGATTTAAAGAAGCCCATCATGCAGCAGGGGCCACATGTCCAAAAGGCAATGTTTGATCAGCTGTGTTGCTGCCAGTATTAGCAAAGCGCTATTTAAGTAGCCAGCTGCAACAGTATTTTTAAGCAATTTTTAATCCAAGTTCATGCTTGGATGAAATAAACAATTTGAATAAAGAATTCTGTTCCAAATGGCAATTTTTTTCTTGGCATTTACTTGCTTTTGGAACCTGGATTAGCCTTCATCCTTGGTGTGACTGAAGTGGAACTGATATGTGATATTGCCATAAATGCTGCAGGAGATTAATGCATTAATAGGAAATACATACACACAGAAATTACCCAAACCATGTGAGGTTAACATTACTCACCGCACCTCAAGGACAGAGAGAGAAAGGATATCAAATCACCCTTCTCATTCCCAAATAGAGGCCTGTAACAAGTCTCTAAGCTCCTAATCTAGTGAAAGCTGGGACCCACTTCCCACAGAGGAACAAACCCACGAATCATCTCTTGCCTCTGAGAGAGGCAGCAGCTCCTGAATCCTCAGCTGCCCTCAAGTGGCACTTCAACGATGCAGTCACTTGGGGGAAGACATCTTAGAAGCTCACAGGACTTAAAAGGCACTTCCCTGCAGAGACAGGTAAACGTGGAAACTTTGTGCGTATGCTGCTGTTTAATGACCTGCCCTGGGTTGCTAACCTTACCTTGTACCACTGTAATTCTGGGATTTATGGCAATCAAGGAAAGAGCAGGTGGGAAAAATAAAATAATGGCTCAATAGACAAGTATGTTCTTGCAGCTGGGAATCGGAGAAAGCACAATGGCACACCTACGCTCTTCAGGTTAGAGTGACACTAGTCTTTTGTCAAGCAAGGATCCTGCACATTTAAAGAAAAGTAAAAGAGAGAAAACACTTAAGGAGAAGCAGATGCACGAACCCTCCCAGCAAGGGTTCAATGGTGGAAGACAGACAAGTACTTTCAGCACTGTCTTCTACCACAGGTAAATATGGTTGCAAGAATATTTTTCCTTATTTTCAGAGATCAAAAGCAAAAATATGAAACTAACGTAACAACTTGTTACACTGGGACACAAATGGGGAAGTTAGTCAGAAGCTATACATACACACTCATCTCAAAAAAATACCATGACCCATCCAAATATGTAGCACTATGTTGCAGAGGGGCAGTGCTTTTCTGCAGCACCATCACTACTGCAGCCTTCCAAGATCAGGGTGTGTTGCTAACTGCAGTCCTATAATTGTGAGAAAAAAAAAAATTCTTTTTAGTATTAATACTTATTTAATGTTCACCGCTTGCTTTCTGATTTGAAAATAACAAATGCAATGCTTTCCGTTTCTTATCTACCCCCCAATTAATAGCACCGGAGCAGCTAAATAAAAATGCTGCACTCTCCCTATATATACAAGAACAAACAGGCACCCAGTTCAAAACTGCTAGTCCTCCTCCAATTTCAGTCAAGTTAATTGAAAAGGACACTTGCAGGAGAGACTCCCATTTGACTTGTTTGGTTCTGTGGATTGCAGAAAGCATTTGATACTGCTTCACTGGAGAAGCACGGCAGTTTCACAGTGCTGCAGCAGCCCTGAAGAACACAATCCCAAAGAGCCGACTCAGCCGCTCACTCATTCTCACAGTTAGTCAGTAGAGTAGTCACAGGCATGGTGCTTTCCACAGCCTTTTTGTTACCGTGAGTGCTTAAAGCCACACATTCTGGACACCACAGCAGAAGTAGTCTGTGAATAAATATAGAATCATAGAATCACAGAATCACCTAGGTTGGAAGCGACCTTTAAGATCATTGAGTCCAACCATCAACCTAATCCTGCCAAAACCACCACTAAACCATGTCGCTCAGCATCACGTCTACCCATCTTTTAAATATCTCCCAGGGATGGCAATTCCACCACTTCCATGGGCAGGCTCTTCCAATGTTTGATAACCCTTTCAAGTGAAGAAGTTTTTCCTAATATCCAATCTAAACCTCCCCTGGCACAACTTGAGGCTGTTTCCTCTCGTCCTTTCACTTGTTACTCGGAAGAAGAGACCGACCCCCACCTGGCTACAACTTTCTCTCAGGTAGTTGTAGAGAGCAATAACGTCTCCCTCTCAACCTTCTCTTCTCCAGGCTGAACAACCCCAGTTCCCTCAGCTGCTCCTCAGAAGACTTGGGCTCCAGACCCCTCACCAGCTTCCTTGCCCTTCTCTGGACACGCTCCAGCACCTCAATGTCTTTCTTGTCGTGAGGGGCCCAAAACCGAACACTGTATTCGAGGTGCGGGTCTCACCAGTGTCAAATACAGGGGGATGATCACTACCCTGGTCCTGCTGGCCACACTATTCCTGATACAGGCCAGGATGCTGTTGGCCTTCTTGGCCACCTGGGCACACTGCTGGCTCATATTCAGCTAACTGTTGGCCAACACCCCCAGGTCCCTTTCTGCCAGGCAGCTTTCCAGCCACTCTTCCCCAAGCTTGTAGCGCTGCATGGGGTTGTTGTGACCCAAGTGCAGGACCCGGCACTTGGCCTTGTTGAACTTTATACCATTAAATACCATACATATGACACATAAGTATTTTTAAAGGTACTCTGTAAAGCTTCATTCTGACCGAGACAGCTTTCTTAGTCTCCTGCTTCTTTACAGCCATTATCATCTGCTCTGCAAGAGGCAACTTTGCAATCCTTTTTTCCGCTCAGACTACTACCCAAAGGCACCAATAAAACAAAAACTACTCAGTAAGCTGCTGCAGATTGCTAAATCATGGCCTTACACAAAGCTCATCAGCTTGACTTGGATATTGTAATCACCAATAATAATTTAGATATTTCATGCAAAATGCCATCCTATTCCCCACTCAGAATTATTGATCTTCAAAATAGCCTTCCTAAGCCAAAATGCATCAGTCAGAAATAACGAGTTCATTTCTTTCCAATTAATTCAACCTGGCTCACAGGACAGAAAGGCAATTTTTATTTCCCTCTGAAACACAAAGACTGTTCCAGATTTCTAGCACTTGAAAGATTCTCTATACAAGTAATAGTACCTGCCCAAATGTCTCTTCCTTTAAAATTAGCACCTAAAATTAAAAAAAGCAGCTTCTGTATCCTTCAGGTTTTCCTTATCTGGTTAAGTCCTCAAGGGTTTGCTATAAACGGGGCAAAGAAATCTAACACCGGAGCAAATGAAAAAATAACCCTCTTGACCCTGTTCCAGGAGGAAAAGATTAAAACCAGAAACATCCAAACACCGCCCATAAGCCAAAAAGTTCTGTTTGGTGACCACTGTAGCTCATAGCTCTGATACCCCAAACGTGGCCACTCTGCACAGAATCAGGCCAAGTGTATCTCACAGCCTTTACTATTTTTCCAATGATAGCGTGAAGATTGTCATGTAGGCAAGGACTTTACAAAGCCTGAAAAATCATAACCCAGCTCCACCCAGGAACCAGCCCCCACACATTCAGGCATTAAAAACATCAGTATGAGGTTTGGCAATTCCCTAACATGAGACACAGACAAGTGCTGTGCACAGCAGTATCTGTATTTGCAGGAAGCAGACATGAAGATACCCAAACCTAACTACCAAGTGAAGTTTGTTTCAAGCTGGCACATGAAACGTCTGCTTGCTATAGCAAGACCAGTCACAAACAGTTTGCAATTTCCCCCTTCCCCTTTCACTTCCAGGTTCTTGGGAAACTGCAGCTACTTGGCCAGCTTTCTCAACATTGTGATTATCGAGTTCATCATCTCAGTAAAGCTGAGGTACAGGGTGAAGATGATGCACCCACTCAAGATGGTATGAACTGTGAGTACCTGCTTTCTTTAAGGTTTACATCGCTGTGACACAGCTGGTCTATAGCAAGTCCCTCACAGGCAATTCCACAAGCAGTTCAAGGTCTCACTCCTAATTCTTTAAGAAACCCCATTTCTTTACAGAGTAAGTTTTGACTGTGAGTTGTCAGACCTACATTTCCCTGGAAAGGATATATACCCGGGAAAAAAAAAAATAGGAAGGTCATGAATAAAGTCTTCTCTGGTGAAGGTACACAGACACAAGGCAGCCACTTGGATGCCGGACAAAACTGAAATGAAGCCGTCTCCGGGAAACTCCCTTCCTGAGCAAGAACATCTCAACACCAAAAGCAGCCCTGGAAACCAAAATTTTCTGTTCACTAGCAACCTCCTCCCATCATCTTTTATTGCCCCTAATTCCATACTGATATCAAAGTTTTGACCCTGAAAAGATTGATTTTGCATAAGAGTGAAAGCTAGCAACAGAAATAGCTCTTTGTAAATGACAGGTACGCATTACACTCTACAAATCCTTCTTTGGAAATGACAGGCAGCTATAGCTACAGTCCAAGACATTGTACGTATTGTGTGAACACCACCGAAGTGTAGATAACTCAAAAAGACAGGACAAATATCTAAAAGGAACGTTAGACAATCACATCCTACTCCCCAATTTTCAACAAAATGAGAATTTCTGTAGTACATATTATGTATTATTAGTTTCTAACTTAAAGATTTCGCAAATGCTTCAAGAAAACAGGTCTAGTAAAAACACTTTGTTCCTCAGTCCACTAAAGCAATTAAACATTCTAGTACTCTGTGTCACTGCTGTCCACAAGCAATCAAGGACTAAGTTTTGTTGGCAGAGCTGTGTGGAAAAGCTTACAGCCTTCCCTGCTTATATTCTGCTTAGCCAAATGCATTGCTAACAGCCTTGGACTGTCAATTCTGACCATCTACAACCAGCAGTCAGCCTCTGCCCTAACCCTAACACTCACTAGAATAACATCTTAAAACATTCATATTCTTCTTCAGAAGAGTGTCTTAAAATCATTGTTAAACTAATTTAATGCAAGATATTTTTTTAATATGCTCCTAATTTTTCATCATCAAGGTCCTAGAGTGTGATTTTAAACAACCCTACAAATATAAGTGTAGCTTATTTAAAAACAGAACAAAATCGACACTCCCATCTAATTGCACAATGACAGGAATAACCTTTATGGAAAAAAGCAATGCTTAGTTTGCTTATCAGAAAATTCAGCAATTCACCAAACATCTAAAAACACAAAAAATGTGTTGGGAATAATATGAAAAAACTGATCTTAATTGAAAAATTATGGCTTGTCTGAATTTTATTTTCTTTGCTTCCTTTAAAAGGAAATTTAGACAGCTCTGCACTCATATTGAATCTAAATATAATTGTAATACAGCATGCTAGATAATTCTCATAGGAGAGATGACATATCAGTAGCAACCAGACCGTGATGTGGATTAGGATAATGGGGAAGACAGAGGAGGAGGAACACAGAGCTCTTTTCTGCATAGCATTTTTCATGCACACTGTGCATCAACACAATCAAACACCACAGTCACCTTGTTGAATAATGAATAACAAAATGAAAAGAAAATTAAGGAGCAGTAAGCAAGGGAGAAAAGATTCAAGCTGACATTTCCAATGAGAGGAAGTCACCGAGAGGATCATAGTGACTGTTCCAGATGGCAGGAGCTATTTTGGCCAGACTACCTGGCTAGGATGGGAGCTGCAGTTAGGTAAGCAGAAGGGAGCAGGAAGAAGGAAAGGAACAAAGGAAAAAAACATCACAGAAAATGGGATCTTTAGCCTGGGGGCCCCCTCAGAACCTTCTAAGTAAGAGAAAGTTACAAAATGAAATAGTAACTCACTACGATCGTTTAGGAAAAGGAAACCAATTATCACTCAAGATTACGGACACAGAGATTCCTTTTGGCCACCGTATGGATTAATTATCTCTCCCATGCCTGGCTTTCTATAAACATAATTAAATCGACTATTTTTTAACGAGTAAACCTTACGCGTGCTTTAGGCAACATAAAGCATCTCACCATCTAATTGTATTCTTCGTCTGTGCTTTTCCCCATCAACCTCTCTTACAGTACTGGGAAGAAAGCAAAAGCCCTTCTATATATATTAATAATTTTTTTGTTTGTTTGCCTTAAGGTTCAATGCGTATTCTGACTGTCAGAAGTGATTTCCCTGCTCACTGAGCAAATATTTTCAACAATGATTTTTTTTTATTTACTACTATTAGACAATGATTATACAGACACAGAAAATAGAAATGCAGGCAGGTCAGAGTGCATCAAAGATTTATCTCTGGGTAGGAAGTCTAGTTTCATTAAATATAAAAATAAAGCTTATGTAAGCGGAACACAGGGTTGCCGTGAGTTGGCTTTGGGACATAGGTGACAAAGTTGCAACTAAATTATGAAGAACACAATGAAGGACAGTAAGAACCTCACATGACTCCAAGCCTGTATGTTAGGTGAATAAACCACTTTCAGAAGAGGACTGTTTTAAAAAGTATATCAAAATATATCTCAAAGACCTGAAATTGGATTGTTTCTTATGTCCTGATGCTTGCTAAAAACAAATAATTTGTACGCTATTGCACTGGGCTTAATATGAGAAATAAAACGCAAAGTAAGAAAATACAAGACAAGCGCAGAATTGATCTCAAGTAGGTTTTGTATATAGAACCATCATCTAAAAGGAATGTGTGAACAATATGCCATTACAAAAAGAAACTCACGGCTAAGTTGACGTTCAGAAACAGGTATGTGTTTCCAGAGTATTCAATCTAATTTTAGCATGACTGAAGGATTTTCCCACAGATTGTATTTAAAGGCCTGAATTGAAATGATTCCCCCTGGAATCTCGTAAACGGCCCACTCCTTTGCCCTTGCTTGCTGTAAACCAAACACACAGCGGTGGCATGGACATCCATCAGAGAAAGGGTAAAGCCTGAGTAGCTCCTGTCAAAACAGCTGATGTACTGCTAAGAAGGTCTTCTGGTTAGTAGCCCAATGGCGGTATCAACATTTATAGCACTGAAAGACCCAGTACAACAGAGTTTCAAATTATCTAAACAGCTAACAAGGAAAGCATCACTGTAGAGGTGAAATTAAAAGCACCCAAGTAAAGTATAGTCACCTTTTCACTTCGGAATTTAAACACCACTGGCTTTCAGTAGGACTTAGGAACCTAATTGCTAGATAGCTGAAGGCATTTAGCCCAAATAAGCACTGATTATAATTACAAAGAATTCCTAGATCTCTTACTCTAACCACCAGGTATCAGCAGAGGGGTTTAACATGTCAATTGAACTACATTACTCTCCTTGTCACATTGCAAGGTCTCTACTGCACAAAAACTCTAAACCCTGATACAGTTTACAAATGCTTAAGTGTATGTGAAAGTTAATCAAGAGAGGTACTTACAAAATGTCTAAAGCTTCTTTGAAATTACCAGAATATCTTTGCAGTTGTTATAAGTGAACTGCTAAATAGAACTAAAATTCAAGCAAGATCAGATTCCAAAAAGGAGTATATTCAACAAAAAGACTGAATAGAAAACTCAGAAATACTTCAGGCAAACCTTTATGTGTTCATTAAATACCATGAAAAAAAACTAATAAACTGGAATATGGAAAACAAAGCACCAGGACAGTTTAAGAAAGCGAAGATGGAACAACACAAAATACAAACATCAGCTTGTCAAGCAATAGCCATATCACACACTTGAATACAATAGCTAACTTAGAAAATCCACTACATCATGCACTTTGGAAAGCGGATGGGATGTCAAAAGATACCAACAAGTAGAAAATTGGGGGTTTATTTAGTAGGTAATAAAAGAAATGCAAGGCAATACTGTTCTGTCACTAGTAAAATAACGGTGTAAACCAAGAAAAAGAAAAGCACACACGAACTATATAAGAATGATCTGAACCACGGACAATCCATAGCTATTGCCAGTGCATCAGGAATATGAATACAAAAACAGCTTTCTGTTTCTTTAAGTAAATAGAAAACAATTCATAAATAAAAGCCTAAGCTTTTTTTTTTTCATTAAGCCATAATGTTAAACAATTTTAAATACAAAAAGAAATAACATCAGGTCTGTTAAAAGAATTATTAAATATCTGTGTTAAAGTAAAGAAAAAAAGCAAGGCTTCACATTTTTTCATTATTATTGAAAAGCAAAAGTGGACACTACAAAAGTAAGAAAAGTTGTTCTCCAATAGACAGCAGTAATAGTAGGATTATTAAAGAAATCAAAATCTGTACAGAAAACAAGCTTTTGCAATTAAAGGCCAGTGTGTACTCTAGAGACCATGTACAAGATAACAGGAAATCTGGAATAAGAAAAGATATATGCGATTACAAGACAAGATCCAAGCTTTCAATGCAAAAATAAGTACAGTTCTGATTTCAAGTATTGTCAAGATTATTGTATAATGGTTAGGGAAGCTACAGACCTTTCATGGCTCTTGCTCCTTATGATACAAAGTACTCCATACTACTGCAACAGCAACAATAGTTCAAATACATTAAATAAAAATAAGTTAATAGTTCAGCCAGAGAAGAATGCTGGTAATGACAAGCAATTGAGAAGCAACAATTCCTAAGGAAATATAAATTATGAATGTAGAATGGTTATACAACTAAGAGCAGGAAGAAATGAGAAAAAAACCTCTGTGACTAGCTGAGCTAATGAAGCCTTGCCTGTTTCTCTGCTGTCTAATAATATGCAAGATTAAAATGGAGCTTTCTTCACAAATTAGTGACATTTCATAAGATCTTATTCCCAAGCAGCTTTTTGGTATTCAACAGGGATCATCAGCCTTTTTCTTAGGGCTTTTTTTCCCCTCAACCTGGTCATCTGTTTCACTGCTGGCAGGAACTCGGCGTCTTTCTGTCTCTACCTGCCTGCCAAATAGACTAAAACTGGCCCAAGGATTCAAGAATTATTGCAGTGTGGGGAAAGAGAGGATGCATGCAAAGACACACCAACAGATTTGATATGAATGCTTCTGAGGGCAACAACTGCCAAATCCTTGCAGCTCCTCCTCAGTCATTTCATCTTCTCCCCTTGCATTCTGCCCTCCCCGACCCCAACTCGTAAGCACAGCCTAAGTCTGGGAAGGAATCTAGGTTTCGGGAATGAATCACCTCTCAGCATTTCTCTTTATGTGATTTTTTTCTCTTTGGAAACTCAGCAAGAAATCATACATATGCAACAGAAATCTCAACAAACTAAATTTATTGTAAGTCCAGAAAAGGGAATTAAAATAATTTATTCTTTTTAGCTAGACAAATATTTTGCACAAGTTAAAAACAAGCCATCTTCTGATTATTAACAATAAGGACAAACAAGGGAAATGGTCACAATGAACTTGTCAAGCCTTCACAGCACCTCATCGTGAGGGAAGCTACCCTACTTTCCAAAGCAGTTTTCTTCAGACTCATCACTTTCTGCTAACAGATGGGAAGCTGAAGATAGAAAGAAGGATAGTTTATGCCTAGCACCAAGGAGGCGGGAGGGGGGGAATCTCAGCAGTGAGATC
>VFFE01007230.1:214234-242120 GCA_008921705.1 Burhinus oedicnemus | reverse complement strand
AAAAAAAGAAAAAAAAAAAAAAAAAAGAGAGTTAAATCCAGCAGAAAGTAGCTAGGGCAAATTCAGGAAGGCATATAAGCAAAAGAAAACTTTGAGTCAAGACCCAGGTATGTGTTAATCTACCATCACTATATACAGTCTCCTTCTAGGTGAAGCAGGTTATCCTATCTGAAAAAAAAAGTGGACTCAGGTCCACACTTTCAAAGCTGTTATAAACTAAACAGTACTTGACAGTTGAGAATTTACTGGTCTTAATTTTAGAAACATCATATGGATAGGATCCAAGAAGACAAAGGTACTGTAACCTGCAATGAGAGCGCAAAGGGGAAAAGATGAAAAAATCTCAGCTTCATTTTAAGAAAATCAGAAGTTCCTTACTCTATGAAATAAAAAAAGCTGCAAACTTTTTTCTTATTGTTTTTGTTTCTTCTTTTCTTTCTCAGCTTTGGATAGTCAAGAATCACAAAGAACAAAAGAAAAAACGAAAAAATTAAACAAAAAGAAGAAAACCATACTCATTATTTTTAAAATGTCATTTTAAATCCAATTTAATGATATTTGCAGTCACACTCAGAATATGCATTTTCCGTATCAGAGCTACCAGCACTTGGATCTTAATAATACTACTGGTACACGCAGGCACTTGCATAGAATATCTTCAAAAGAACATACACTTGATTTTGTCTGTTGCCTATGGAGTGAGAACAGGAGATAGCAGTGACAATTCCATCAGAAAAAACAAACTTCTTCCTGTGAAGACCTACTCTTGTTCTCTAAATAACCTGAACACTTAAAAAGACAAGTAGAAACATCCATTAAATAACCATTGCTCTCATCAAAGCCTGCTGTATACAAGCCGATTTGCCAGTCCCCATTCAGGGATATGGGAATGCAATTCAAGACGGAAGTGACTAAACACATTTTCTTACACTTGTAAGAGTGGTGGCCAATACACTTGGGCCAGCTTACTTCCATTTTCAAGTGGCAAGGACCTTTTCTATCTATAATTACTCTTGGCAGCAGAAAGCTGTCTCCTCCTATACACCGCCTTTTGGATAACCAATTCATTTTTTTCAAAACATTCAGATCATAAAACTGAATTCCAAGTATGCCACATACTATTTTATGTTCATTGTTCATATGCATGGATGCCGTTCCAGAACGAAATACTGACTTTTTGTGAAGTACCTATGGCTGACTCACAAGGCCCTTAAAAAAAAAAAAAAAAAAAAGCAGCTTTATGGGACTACTTTGTCCTTAGACCATCTTTTCTGTCAAGTATTTATGCCAAAACAATGCTGCTATCATGCTAGTGTAAAAAGGAAGAAATTTAACATGGGACATTAACATAGTCACTGTTATAATTACGCTTTAAAAATTTCAGCAGAAACCTTTCCGGTGTATACATTTAAAGGAGCATTTTTTGGTCAGGTATTTCCTTGAACTATTAGATACATAAAACATCGAGACAATATCAGCACCATAAATATTATTATAGATCTAGAAATAGAGCTTAATCAGTGGTCCATTTAATTCTCAATCCCGGCTTGAACAGTGGCAGTACCAAATACTTTGGAGAAAAAATGCTGCAAAATAAGAGACATCTGATAAGTCTGCAATCTGGTAAAACCCATCAACATGGAAGGGTTCCTCGAACTGATTTCTAGCTCTTCCTATAGAATATGAACAAGTGAAACATTAATTACAGTAAAATTCCACATACAAATGGGGTATATGTAGATTTTTAAGAAAAACTGGAAAGCAGCAATTTACTTGGAGTAATGTAATTTTATTTAATTGCTTCTAATTAAAATAATTCTACAAATGTAAAATGAAAATGTCTATTAATTCTCTGCATAAACTAAATTTAGTTATCAACTGAGTAGCTTATTCACAGTATTTACTATAATTATTGCAATACTTTTGTGACTTTGATGATTTAAAAGTTTTGGGACTTGATACCAAATAATGGTTTCTGCTGCATAAAGCAAAATAATCTTTCAAACTCCCAGTGCCTTTGTACTTTGAATGTGACTCACTAAATTTACATTTTGTGAAAGTACATGTAGGAGTAAAAGCACTTATGTATTATCAAGAAATATGACATTATAATCCTATGAAGTTACTACTTATAGAAAAAAAAATCAAACTGTTCCCATTCTCTTCCATACCTAAGTGTAAAATGAACACCTTCCATTAACTCTATCTTCTATTAAGTCTATAAAGAAAAAGGACATTTAATATTTTTGCATGCATTTTTAACTTCACTTTTAACACAATGTTTTAAAATCAGCCATGAAACAAAAATGGGAAATATTTTTCAATAGAAGTTAACTCATCTGAAAATAATTTTTGTATTGAAAACTATTCATTGATTTGTGTCAAATCTGACAAAAAGATGTGGCCAAAGTTGGGGTGAAAAATTAAACAAAAAAAAGGAGAACATTCTGCAAACATCTGTATTTTATAAATAGACCAATGTAAGGTCAAAAAAGGTAATTTCTTCTCATCATTTATCTTCCTTATTCTCTCTCCACTTTTTTTACTACCTAGTTTCTCATGTGGTTCTTCAAACACCAACAGACCAACAAAGCAAATGCAAGATAGATTCAGTGTGCCATTTTTAAGTGAAATTTCCTAACTGAAAATTAAAGTCATTACTAAATTCTACTTCCAAAGTTTTTTTTTCTTCTTGCAAAATTCTCCAAACTCTTTAATACTCAAAGTTACAGTCTATCACAAGAGAGGGTTATGCTTGATTTATTTCACAAGGAGATAGCATTACATATGGTTCAGCCACCCTATGTAGTTCACCCCACTAACACTTGAGCATATACCTCTGACAATAAACAAACAGAGAATCGGGGAGGGCGGGGAGAAAATGCAGAAACATCAACTGCAGGTGGGTGTAAACTTAACTGCGAATCCCTCAACCACCAGCATTCACAGCTGAACTGTGTAGGAGTGGTCACAAGAGTAAAAAGGCTACTTTTGGGTTTAATGTGGGAGGTTTTTTCCTCACCTGTTTATGAAGAGAGACTATAGCAGTGCCCTGGAGGAGTGGTGGAAATCAGGAAAGCAACTGTAATAAAAAGAATTGGGTTGTAAAAGCGAGTTTCATTTGAAAAGTAGCCTTGAAAAACAAACAATGCACAAAATGTGACACACCCCTACAGGCTAAAAGCTTGGAAGCTTTTTGAAAAGCTCCTATCGAGGAGCTGCTTCTGGAAATCAGGAGACAGACCAGGGAACAACCCTACACACAGCTTCTTTTCGTATCCGATGACACCTGCTTCTAGGACTTGACAAAGCCATAGAGTGTGGAAACAAAGATACTTTTTTTATTTTTAAACTTTGAGTGGGGGAAGGGAGTACATTTCTGTTAGTTAACAGTTTTGACAGCGTATTACCATTGGTTTCTTCAAAGAAACCAGTTCAAAGAGCACACTGAAGAAGGCCACAAACTGCCATCTTTGGGCACAGATGTACTGAAGAAACATCTGTGCAGTGCATGGTCAAAAGCGTCACTATTTCAGCAACGTGGAATCTCCCTGTCAGTGAAACAGCATTTACCTCTGCCTGATTAAATTCAAACCACTACCAAAGACTAGAATTAGATAACTTATGCCATAGCAAAGCAACAAACAAACAAGCAAACAAAGATATTGTACAGATAGTAATACACAGTAAACTACTTTTCTCACAGCAACTTACTTCTTTGCATCACTGTATGGCACTGAATATACTCCTTCACCAAATAGATCAACCATGTGAAGCAGACCATTACACATTTTTTTACCCAAAACTCACTAAGCCTAAAAACAGGCTGTTAATTTAGAAAAGGTAAGGGAAAATACAGTTCAATAAACAAATGGGTTACATAAATACAAAATGCAGAGGGGATATTTAAAAATTGGGCAAGATTAAAAGCAGGAATAACGAGTTAAATTAGAAGAACAATTATTAAAGGGTCTGTTTTGAATATTTGGAAAATAAAACCTTGAAAATGTACTGTTTCAGGGAAAATTCTGTAGTGCCAGGAAGATACTCCCAATGAAATTTAAAGTTTTTTCTTAACTTCAGCAATTCACTAACAAATCATCATTAAAGTGTTGATCCCTGGGGCATCTTAGAAGCACTTCTGCAGCATTAATAATAGGCCATTTAATTCTCCTAGTTGATCTCTAATTAGGTTTTAATTCATGATATAACTTAACCTTTCATTCTGATAGTCTGTATTCTAAAGGAAATAGGAATTTATCTTCCCAAACTAAAAGTTTTTACAGTCAAGATTGCTGGATTATGGTGTTCTTTCTGCTTGTTTACCATCTCCTTCCAACTATTCTAAAATAAATCAGTGTTCATTGTTGAAACATCCTGGTTTGCCCATATCTGCTTATTCTTCTCAGCTGGCAATGGCTCAATTTTGGAAACGTTTCGTCTCTAAGGGGAGAATTGGTAATGTTCCACGAATTATCATCTCAAGCCACATCAAAAGATCCTCTATACCAGGCACCTTGTCTTAAAACACTCTTTAAGAGTTTCAACATGGAACAACACTGAATAAACTCCTCATTCCACTGCATACCACTAAAGAAACAAGGTATGGTTAACAGGGGCTCATTGTCCTTATTTGACTTCTCCGAGCTATGGATTGCTGCAGTACTTGACTCTCTAAAGGTTTCTACAGGACAGCTTCTTCTGTTGTCAGGCTAAAAAAAACCAAATAAAAACAAACAAACAAAACCCCACAACGAAAAAACCCTACAAATGCTGCTTTTTCATTGTGATTCTTATTCTATTTTTTACTGCGCCAAGTATAAGGTTACTAGCCATCTATCTCCAAGAACTCTTGTGATCTTAAACAGACTAGAAGAACAACTCAGGCTAGAACAAGAACTGGAGTAGAACAGACTAAGGGAAGAAGTAGGGCGAAATCAGAGCTGGAATAGAACAGAATTGGAGTAGAACAGAATTCCTCACAGTGCGCCTCCACCTGCAATGCAGCACACTCCTAGCTCTTCCTTTGTGACTCTGGCAGCAGCAGCAATCTGCCGAGCAGGGATCAGCTACACCTCAGGAGACTTACTCCTGCACCGAGCCATGTTGTCATTGGAGAAACATTTCAGGATCCTTCCAATTGCCTATGCTGGGGAGAAGAGTAAGACATTGTGAAATGTTATTCTCTTGGTTCTTCATCAAATAGAAGTCTGAGTTTATGCCTTATGCCCAGTAGATTTTCCAGTTATGTTTCAGTTTAATTTGTTTGTTCTAAATGTCAGCAAAAGATAGAGTCAAGCAAGAAAAAAAATCACAAGAATTTTTCTCTATGACTTACAGCACTGTCTGGATGGGACTGGCAGGTGATACAACACTCAGCTATTCATTCTGACCCATGGAGGTTAGAAAGCATTGTTTCATTGCAGTGTTAGCATTTTCAGTTGTACCAAACCTTCCCATCAACGCCAGTAAAAGAAATCAACTGTCAACTGCAATTTTTTCAGTTCTTATTTTTTGAAAGAGCAGTATGCATTGTTCATGCTAAAAGTCACACTATTTTTCTTTAGTTTACTCATCTCATGATAAGCAAATTTGATGGCAAACTAATTTTGTTTGCCACAAAACAAACAGCCTATTCAGTTTTCAACATCTAGCCAAAAACTTTTCTGGTTATAATTTGAGTTTTAACTTATTCAGTATGATCATTACCATAAACTACAAAATGCCCAGAAAACAAACTCCCCCCTTGTAATCTACCATTAGAAAACCCCAAAGAAATAAACACAGTCATTTCAGCTTTTCTTTTACTTTGCTTTCAAGGATTTTGAAAGACCAGCTGAAAAGTATTCCTTCCAAATAAACTAAAGATTTCAAACAAACCAAAGAATGCTTCCAGTGATTTTTCTTTCAAGCATACCTTAATAAATCTCTCTGAATAAAGAAAACTTAAAGGTAGGTAGATAGTGTCTTTGAAGATGAAGAATTAGGGAAGGGCTCTAAGCATTACAAAATTAGAGTCATGTTTCATTTCAACTGATTTTGTCTACCTAATCATTTTTTTAAAAAAGCTTGACTTTCTTCTTCAGTAAAGAGAACAAAATATTATTTTAAAATACAATAGAACAATTTTAGTTTAATAATGCCTATGTAAATGCTAAATGTGCAGATAATGGGATCCACATGAAAAATTTAGAAAGCATTGCTCTTCATCATTAAATTCAAGATAATCAGCATATTCTGCATAAGATTCAATTAAAAAGCAATATTCTAAATTTATTCCTCAGTTGTAAATATCAATTCAGTTTGCATGCAAAACGATATAAATCTGCAGTAAACAGCTAAATCATTCTGGAAAAGAAATTTCACCTATCCACCAACCCCAACAGCAACAGCGAAAATAAACAATAGAAAAGCCACAATAGTTTGATACTTCTTCAAAATCAAGAACATGTGGTACAACATATCATGCCTTAACAAAAAATTTAACTGATAAAAATTTACAATAACCAAGCGGCACGTTGAAAAAATATATAGCTATTTCGTTATCAAATGTTGTAAATTATTGCTTTAAAATTATGCTAATTTTTTAATGCCATATGGGAGATGGGAAAGGTCTGTCAGATCACAATACTGATGAAAATTTCTTAATCAAGCTCAACAGATAACCAAACAGATTGACAGACAAACAGAAATTGCATATGTCTCATTTCCTTTAAAAAAGAACAGACTAAAAATAAAGTCTTACTAATAATTATCACTCCATCTATTATAGTGACTATTATAGCACCCACAAACTTCAACACGACATGCATTCGACAGAAAAACAATGAAACCAGAGAGTGTATCACCATAGAGAGCATGGGAAAACCAAAGGGAGATGAATCAAACAAGAGCATCTGTCTTCCCTACTTTTATTACTTCATTAATGTCTTACAGGTGTCTTGACTGTGCTGGAGAGGAGAGTTTCAACAGCATGAGGAAGCTTGCGGGGGTGACTCACCTCACCCGGACACAGCAAATAAAGAAAGTACAAAGATGGGGACAGCAGGGAAAAGAATGAAGAAAGGCTTTTAAAACCTGATAAATTTAGTTCTGGCTTTTTAAACCTGAACCTAGCAGCTGCTCCACAACTCCAGCCACAGGGAAAGAGCCAGCTTTGGCAAAGCTGGGGAAAGTTGCCCCATGTTGTCCCAGGAAGGCTCTGCAAAGCAGCAAGCTCTGGAAACACTGAGCTCCGCAGCCAGCAAAACAGCACCATCGCTTCCAGATTCAAGTAGTGCCCTAAGCAGTAACAGACTTGATTTTAATGTTTTCCTCTCCTCTGCCATAAGTTCCTGTTCATTATTCTCATATTTTCTGTTTGGCATATAGGCACAGTATAATACCAAGTTTGAAATAAATTTCTCCATGACTATAAAAATATTTTTGATTAAACAGATGTCAGCAAAATTTTATGGAGTGAAAATTGAGTAACAGATGGTGAGGTCTGGGGAGTTCAAAGAGGCTGTATTTTATTAAAAAGGAAATTTGAGGAAAAGAAGTATTTTGCTGGAAATATTGATGCAGTGTTTAAGTAAATGTAAAAATAAAATATTCTTACTTGATAGAAAACAGTAAGTTGGTTTTTTTTAAAAAAAAAAAAGGTAATCATGCCATAAACCTCAAACCATTAAAAAAGGGATTTTATTCTGCTTTCGTTTTACTGAATACAGCTTTTCATCCACGACATCAAGGTTCTCAAAGAAACATAACATACTTCATGGAGGAGAAAAAACCCCAACTACCAAACTAATAATAACAATGAATTTGATTAAGGATCATAGACAAAATACATCTTTTATGTGACATACAAGCTATTGTGAAAGGAAGTTTAGGAACACTTAACCATGGGACAATAAATAGTTATCCCAAACTTAATATTATAAGTATTAAACAAAATCACAAATGATGACATATGCCCTATAGGAAATGAAACTGAGAAGGATAATAACTCCTGACTACCATCAATGTAACACCTCTTTTCCAGCTTTACCACTTATAATGGTAGAAAAATGTTGCCACCCACAGAATAGTCAATGAAATGAAAAGAATGGCACAAATATAACTATTATAGTATAATACAATTTTTCTCCCTATTCCTATGGCTCTCAAGTCTTTTTTTCCCAAGGTGATATTTTCAATATTTTATTACATCATTGGGAAAAAAAAAATTAAGAAGGCAAGTAGTTTCAAATTCATGACCAGGCTCATTCTGCATCAAAGAGAAAGCTACAGTGCCCTATGGAATGGCTACTTTAGATGTCCGTGGCGAAAGACTTTGAGAAATCTAATAGTTTCACAGCACTTAACCATGTGGAAAAGAGCTACCTGTTCTCCAAAGAAGTCTTGTGCACACAGGACAGTTCACAGCTAAGAGACAGCCTACGGTATCTACATGACATTGGTATTTTCATTGGAGGCGCAGCAGCAGCAGGGAGGGTCACGGCTGAGGTCCTCGCACAGAGAAGAGCTGACAGAGCCAGTGCAGCCGAGCCTGCATCAAGATAGCTCAGCTTCAGCCAACACAGTGCACTTATCTCCCCTACCAAAAGCTGGCTGGAAGCTAATTCTGCCTCTGCTGTGGTAAAACTCAGAGTTCTGGTACTGTCTTGGACTAGCTTTAAGTACACACTGATGTTACCAGTAGTAAAATCACAGAATTGGGTTTGGGTTGGAAGGGACCTTAAAGATCATCTAGTTCCAACTCCCTTGCCATGGGCAGGGACACCTCCCACTAGACCAGATTGCTCAAAGCCTCATTCAACCTGGCCTTGAACACCTCCAGGGATGGGGCATCCACAGCTTCTCTGGGCAACCTCTTCCAGTGCCTCACCACCCTCACAGTAAAGAATTTCTTTCTAATATCTAAAATGATCATAAACACATTATTAGACAGATATTTTTTATCTTGCATCTTAATTTCTCAGTGACATCTTCTACCAGATACTGAAACTGTGCTGTCCAGATTCCCGATGTGTACAGTCTTACAGAGACGTGGAAGCTGTCAGATCCTCACACCTTAGAAATGCTGCTTATTTTTCAGAAAGCGTTGCAATAAACTGAAAACCCCCAAGAATGTGAATCCAGAACCAATGCTTGCAATTAACCAGCATTAATATTTATGGTTTGTGAACGAAGATCATTTCTTCTTAGTGGTTTTAGACCTTGACACCAACACCACAAGAAATACACATTGCTACAAACACTATATTTTACCAGTGAAATATAGTATACACATTCAACTTGACAGAGTGATAAAAGAATCAACTAATTCAAGTCTATACCAAGCAAAATGCCCTCCTCAAGGTCTGTACTTCAGGTTTTTGTACACATACAAACTATTCAGCAGCAATATTTAACTTTACAAGTCATCTATCATTCCTTCCTCTGTATTGATTCATTCATCAGTCACATCCAGGTATCTTACACTTGTTCGGCAAGATCAAGTGAAAACATGAAAACGTTCTTGGATTTATGTTATTACCAAAGTAATTCAGTTCATGTTCAGTCATATTTAGTACAGCCCTGCAGCCTCCCCAAGGAAAAGAAGCATTCGGATAACTGATCAGATTCAAGCATTCTGAAAGCACATACACGTTATCTAAAATACTTTCACAGTGTTTTTAGAACAATTCTGTGTTTAAACCAGCACAAAAAAGAAACATTGGGGGTGGGTGGGATGGGGTGGCATGTGATGTTAATAACTCCTATTTAAAGGCTTCTTTTAGCAGTTTTCCATATTAGTTAAAAACTGAAGTTGTATCTTATTTTCAGTGATTAAAAAATCAAGGCAAGTGACAGAAATTCAGATAACCGAGAGACTATCTTTCCACAAACAAAAGAAAATGCAGCTTACACATCTCATGCATCATCTTTTAGAGCTATTCTTTATCTTCTGAAGGCAAACACGATGATCAATCTATAAAAATCCTGAAATAATTACCCAAATACCTCCTCTTTATCTTCAGCTGTTCAAGGATTCTACAGTTTTCAAAAGAACTGTTAAACACAGGACATTTTGGTTTTTTAAGTATTCAGTGTCAATGGCATAAAAATATCACTCCAAATTTTAAAAAGGGATTTCAAAAGCTTGACCCAAGCTGATAACGTTTGTTAAGATTTTCATTTCTGGATAGTAAAGGTAAAATGGCCAAGGACTTACAAAGAGGAGAAACCAGTTTTACAGTGCAGAGAAGGAGACTATTTTAAGTTGTGACAAAATTCTCAAGTATAAATGCCCCAAGTTAATGTGCCAGGGTGCTCATTGTGTATTTTTTAAAGGAAGGCCCATAGTGTACAAGTTAACTATAATATTAGAGTTGGCTGATGGCGGAAGGAATGACCATCGTTTCAAAATTCACATGAAATCTATATTTAAGCTCTGCACAAGAGGCAGTTCAGTATTTAGAAATATCCTAAGGGAAGTCTCGTTCTCATCAGTGCTGATGCTGAAGGAAGCATTCATAATTCTCTCTCCTGCATACGCCTGTTTCAGCCGTGCTTCTGTAACAACCTCTTCACCCCTACGTTTTGAGTATTAACAGCCAAGAAAATACTCCACCTATGCAACTAACAGTCCTCTGGCATTGCACTAAGGTACACTCAAAGCAGACTAGAGGACTTCAGTGAATGGACCTGGGTAAGTACACAAGGGAAGGGGATTCATATTAAAAAAATAAAAATAAATAAAAAAAAATTTGTAATTAGCTTTTATCTCATGGGGAGAAAGCCTCTATATAGCAGAAAGAGAAGAACAAAAATCACTTTAAAGATCAGCGCATCGTAGCACTTGTCTAAATTTTCAAAGCAGAAAACAGACATTGCCACATTTGGCTAAGTCATCTTCTTTTCAGCTTTGGAGTAAGAAGTGTTAACTCTCATCCTTCCTCATTTTCTGACATGCTTTAGGATTCAGTGTGAATGTCGGAATGGAAATGATTTGACCTCTTGAAAAGAAGGAAAAGGTAACTGTGAAGGTCATATCTGGAGAGAGATCACTTCTCCATATTCAATGTCAATGTTATGGGTCCAATTTGTCAGGGCCAAACCTTATTGTGAAATGACACAAGGAAAAAGTACGCTTTGTACAATCTTACAGAACCTCCTTTTTTTCTGCAGCAGAAGGCAGGAAAAGTCCATTTGAAAGTACAAGATCATTTGCAAATGGATTAAGAAAGCAGGAAATTTGTATCAATACGGATAACACTACCTGTATTGAATGAACTTACTTAGAAATAAAAAGAATTTGTTAAAAGCATCATTTTAAGGACACCTCAATAGCTAATTGTTACCACATTGCAACCAGAATTTTCTGAAGAGCTGCCTATTGAACACTTTCACTGGCAAGTTATTGTTTAGAAAAAATACCATGTCCACTCTGCACAATGTTTGTACCAGAGAGGATAATACACAAAAGAGATCCTATTCCCAGTCCATAATAATAATTAAAAAATTATGTGGGAGTTAAATCAGTCCATTGTTAGAGTTGAGCATGGAAAAACTTTTGAACAATGAAAACCAAAAATTACTTCTTTTTCTTTTTCCTAGCTTATACCAGTACTATACTTATACTGAGTGTATATAGTACTATCTTTGATGAGACTTTATGCCATTTAGAACTACTGGTGTAACTACACTGGTGCTAACAGAAATAGCAAACATGCCATTAGGTAGGACTGCATTATCTGGATACAGAAACTTTGGGCAGATCCCAGATATGTTCCTAGAGAATGCTGTACTACTATTTTTTATTTTTTTTTAATTTACAAGTCATTGTATAGCAGGACACTGCTCTGTGCATTGGGAATGTCAGTGTGTTTCTGAAAGTGGTCCAGTGTTTGTGGTACTGCTCGTTACCATTGCTGACACTCTCCAAGACACACATGTCACAAGGAGGCAACAAGGAAACTGTCTCACCAAATGCAGCTTCGCATTAAATGGTTTCTTTAATAGAAGCTGAAAAACACCACACACTGTTCACGATGACAATTAAAAAAAGAAACAAAACAGTTAAGGTCTGTCTGATTAATTGCTCTACTTAGCTAATTTGATAAGCTCTCAGTCAGTTTTCCCTGCCTCCTTCATTGGCTTGATCTACTTCGTAAATTAATCTAATTATGAACACCTGAAATCAAAAGCCCCATCTCTGAAGAAGTTCTGCAACTCTTATTTATACACAGTATTTTTAAAAAAGTCAATTAAAAAAAATCATCTTGCCACAAGAAGCATTTCTGGGATACAAGGAAAGCGTACAACAAGGGTCATATTACTAAATACAGAAACCGCTCCCTGCACTCTCCAATGTTTAATTTCTGCTCTGTTCAGTAATATAAACTGCATTCTTCATGAGAATTCTAATAAAAATTACATTACAGCAGATAAAAGATGACAAATGATTCAAAGTATTGCAATCCCCAAACCACATTAATCAGGTAAGTCATACATCAGAAAGTGAAGAATAATGCCAGGTTCAATTTAGAGTACCATGGGTATCTGCAGATAAACTGGGGATTTTACAAAGAAAGCCCAGTATTTTGACACCGTATTAGAAGCATGTAAACTGATAAAACTTTTGAAAAAAAGAAGTTCAGAATTATCTATAATGGACATATTTTAGATAATAAAAGATTAACTGTGTATTTACGAGTCCAGATGCATGACTTACCCTTGATTCACAACTGATACGCAATCCATTTATACTTGCACCAGTTCTTCATACAGGACAGAATTCTTTGCAAATATAGTACAAACACAAAAGTTGCACTGTGGTAATTTTGGAAGTATGAACTGTAAATTGATTTTCTTTTTTAAACTAGTTGTACTGATACTTTATTTGATCTCTACAATTGCTATTTTATCCTATTTTTTCTTGTGAATATGAATTAGAAACAAAAGGAAGCACCAAACAATTTTGTCCAACTATGCAGATTTTTTGACACTAGATTTGTAATTCCTTTTCCCAAAGTATTTTGTGTGCAGAATTTCCAATACTCTGTTTTAATCATCATTTTCTCCCCCTCAAAACCATTAAAGAAAGATTGGACAGCATAAAAATGAATTTTTTCATCAAAATCAGAAAAGTTATAGTTCAGTTTATCTGGGGTTTCGTGCTAGCCTTGATAAAATGTGATTAAAAAAAATTAGACTGACAATAACAGTCAGACTTGCCTAACTCATAAAAACAATTTGCATGAGTAAATGCAAAAAAAAACCATAAGCCCTTGACATTACAATCGGTTCTTGTATTTGTTGTAAAAATATTTTAGCTAGGCAATGTCAAGCTTGAGGTCTTAATCAGTAATTGAGTAAAGAAAAATTATGAACCCCTGCTTTAGAGAACATCTACAAAGCTTGCAGTGGATTACTGCTAGATGGTCTCTAAAATGAAAGACACTTTTATCATGCCTTACAGCATAAAATATTGGTCCAGTATTTTAAAACTGAGACTATAAGAAAGTGAAATTATTATTACAGCCATTAACTGTCTTTCTGGGCTTCCCACATCAATTAAATTGGCAGACACAGGACGAAGATCCCCACAGACTTTCCAAACCTCCAGGAAGCACCAGCAAACTAGTAGAACTGCTCTAAATATCGCTATGTTGTACAGGAGATTCTGGGAAAAACTCATGCGTTACATGGGAAAGTTGCTAGAATGAGGGAAAAGTGTATAAAACAAACCAAGAAGTGGAAATATAGGAACTTTGGCATTAAAAGATCTGACAGACGTTAAGCTTTAGTTCTTGCATTAACTCTTATTCCAGAGTGATGACTAATTAAATGTACTATGAAATTGAGCAAGGGTTTGTCCTTGGTCACGATCTGCAAAGATGCACATAAACCTTTACCGTTGGCTGTTCGAGACCATGCAAGCCAAACTATTCCCACAGGTAAGCGTGCTTATTAAGATGCCAACAAATATGCTAGGATTAAATATTTTTCTTCAGGAAGCAGCAGTACATTTATAAATGTGACTGGACTCTCAGAAGTACCAACCAGCAGCTTAACTGAATGTGTCTATTGATTACCTTGACCGTTTAATAAGGCAGATTTTCAATGACTGACTGAAGTGAACTAGGAAAGGAGATTAAAAGACTGTGTCCCTTAAAGCCTTGGCCGCTCCTCTGACATCTCTAATCCCATCAGCTAGGGAAAGCTGTTTATTAACTTCTGGTCTCAGAGGCAGAGGTCACCGAGTAGCATAGACATCCTTTGGCAGGTAAGGGAGAACTTAGGAGGTTAAAGGGGCGGGGGGAGAGAAAGAAAGAAGAAGGGTGGAACCACGTGAAGATTCAAGCAACTTACAGTAAAAGGCAAGAGGGAAAATAATTTAAAAATATGTATCAGTAAACCCAGAAATACAGAAGGTGTTTTCTACTTAACAGCTCAAAAAAAGAACAGAACATAGCTGGGAACCATTTGATAAATGTGAGGCTTAATTCCAAGATCTGGTTTATTTTCATATCATATCCATAATAAAAGTGGTAATTTGCTAATATTTGGAGGAGAAGGAACAGAATAGATGTGTGTTGCTTTGGAGGAGCACAGGGGCTTATTTTGCCTATACAAAATGAGTTTATGAAATATTTTTAACTGAGTTATTTTAAGAAGTGCCAACGAGTTGGCAACCGTGGAGAATTACTTAGCATAGATAAAGAGCCTGAAGACAAGGAGCCTGGACAAAATGGGATTCGCTGGACCCCAAGCTGGGCCTTTTGTGTTACGGTTTGCATCTTCTTGTCATTTAGGGACCAGTCATGAATTAGGATGCCACTACATTACTTAAACTACAAAAATGTCCCTGTCCTGCGGTGTCTGCAATTTTTAGTATAACCATTGAAACTTTGAGGCCATTATCAGATTCTTCACAAATTTTTAAAACTAATTTTGCACTGGACGTTGTACAAAGCTGACAATTTGTCCCTAACTGAGTACAAAAGATAAAGACTAAAGTCATGTCAGTGTGCTTACGATAATTTCAAATGACAGACTAACAAAATAACTAATATCCCCTGGAAAGATAATGTGTATAACTTAACAAGATGAAATAAGGCTTACCATGAACATAGTGCACAGCGTGATGCAATCTTTGTGCCGCAGCATTCAAGTCCTAATAAAAATAAAGAATAAATAGTTTCAATTTTGGAAATATAAATTATGACTAGATACAATGAATGTAAAATCAGAAAAAAAAGCAGTCCAACCATTTAAAAGCATCTGGTTTCATTCAGATCAAAACGGTTTTATTGTACAATTAATAAAATTCACCTCATCTCTTCTGTATTACTCCATAATTGCAAACTCAAAAGTGAGTCTTTAAAAAAAATAAAAATCCAACATACCCTACCAATAACAGGCATTAAAAATTGTCTAATTCCAAAAATATCAAAATAATAATATACATAAAAGCTATTACATTTGTTGCCATTTATGCTTATTCTATAGTAGCATTGAGGTCTATAAGTCTTAAATAGAGCTGATAACATCAATTTTTCTTAGAATCAGGTATTTTGAAGGGAAAAAGGTCTAGTAAATAAATATACGCATGAATCAGGGTATATGAAAGTTTTACTCAGTTACTTTTGAAGGAGGCGAAAACAAGTATCTCTTCCAAGAATTACATCAAGACAAACATCTAGATATCTCTTTGGTTCACAAATCTTACTACAGGATTACTACATTTTCAACAAAGAATCTATTTAAAAACCTTCTGGAGATGATTTTAAGCAGAGACATAATACTGTGTGTGCATCATATTTGTCAAGAGACAACTTGATAAGCATAGCGTCTTGTTAAACACACCATCTTACCGCTAGTCAGGTAATTGTTGCACTAAACTGTGAGATTTATGCAGTTACATGGCAATGCCATCCTTCTAGGAGTTCCAGAATAGATACCTTCAATATCAATTTCTCTTTCAACTTTTGAAAGCGCTATTGGAACATAATAAAGTGAAATACAAACTGAACATACACTATGCTATTAACAGCCAAAGAGCAATTCTCTGAATCACAGCTGGTCAGGTCAGAAATTAAAGGGACAATACAACTTACTTGAGAGTCAAGGCTAAGTTAGGTAGGTGACACATCATAAATGAAACTGAAATTTGGACAAGAAAAAAAGCTAACCCACTTGATGGAACTGCCATGGAATCTAATTACTACAAGTGATGAAAATATCTTTCTTTCATCCTATGCCAACAGAAGTACTTGTAGTAGTTCCAAGTCAAACACCTTGCTCCGCTACCCAGGCTACCAACATCACTCTTCCACATTTATTCCAGAGACTTCCCATTATGCAAATACATGGAAATGGCTGAAAACTGCGTGCACAATTCCAGAGCTAAGCAAAAGCAAAAGCAGTCCATCTTCTCCATAAACTGGCAATGCAATCCATGCATCCATCAGATACCATTCCAGGCAATCTGCAGGCAACTCCAAGAATCAAACAGGGAGACTTAACTAGGGCAAAATATCTAAACACAATAGCTTTGAAGTACAGCATGTCAAAACAACTTTAACAGCAGATATGATAGATAATGATGCAAAGTAAATTAAATGAGCAAGAAGGGAGTCCCAGCATGGGACTCAAAGCAGTCGTAGCGATGGGAATACTTAGCTCTGTCTTGGCCACACTCCAGCTCCCAACGTTCACTATTTGAGGCTTAGGTTGCAAAAAGTGTCTTTCTGCCTAACGGTACAGGTATGTCATTAATCCTCCTGCCACCATTTGCCTGGTCAGTAAAGTACTGCCACTTCTATGAGACTGGTTTTGAGTATAAATTCAGAAGATAACATAAAAGTGCTCAAATCCTAGGGTGATAAACTCAAGTAAATGTCTAATTAGTATTCTCAATATCATTTCTCTGACTCTACAAAGACGCAACATTTTCAGACTGGGAAAGGTAACAAAACCGTAGACCAGGATTATAAAACTGTCCCAGAGTAATCAATGCTAGTTTTAATACGCATTGTTGCTTTGATCAGGGATTACTTAAGGCTCCATCAGATCAATATTTCTTTATGCTTTCATCTGGCATTCCAAGAGTTTTGGAAAATTACAGTTGTTAAAGGTACTGCATATTGCTGTAAAATTCCCTGTAAAGGAGCTTGATCTGAGAAAGCCAGTCACTCATTAAAAAAAAAAATTAGATTCATACAAAATTTCTTGTTAAATAAAAGCCTTTGTGCTTCATTTGTTTCCCTAAATAGCTCAAACCCTTGCTGGAGCAGAAATTCAGTATGTCTGCAATCATTCATTTGCTATAGTTGGCTGAAAACATGAATAACCATAAAAAAAACCTGATAATCAAAGAATCTGCAAGAGAGAAAAGTAGTTTATTGATTTTTAAGACTGTTTTTGATAAGGGAAAGGTTTCACCTTCCCCGGTCAAACTGAAGATTGAACTATAAATAAATTGATGCAAACTCCCATTTACTCAATATCCTAAAAATGTGGGAGAGTCACAGAGGTGGCAACAGCGGACACTTCATCAACAAACCAGGTTCTTATGAGAAAGAAAATAGATTCTGTACAAGGGTACAAGAGAAATTTGATTAAGTATTAAAGGATTCTTTGAAAAGGGGAGGGCAGGGAAAGAAAAAGTTCTTTTGTCCCTCTTTCAATCACCTCTGGGATGCTCACCTGTTGCCTAACATCTTGAGAACGTTTTTTATTACTATTAATTTTTAAAAAACCCAAAGATACTTCTCTTTCTATTTTGGGCTGCTTAAGTGGCTTAACAATGTAAGTCATAGTAGTTACAATCTACTCCAGCCTGCTCCAAGAACTGTACCCCTGCAGGTGTTCCCACACCACCAGAACACATCAATACTTCTTGCAAACAATGCAAGAGCCAAACTACAATGGCTCAAAGTTTAATGAACTGATCTGAGGATTATTAAAGACTGGTTGGAAATACTCAGGGATGTATCAGTTGCAGATTCACTGATGCCGAGTGAAACCTGTAAAGTATCGTATGGTGTTTTCTTATAAGACTCAGCACATTGTGCCCTCTTGTTCATCCACTGTACCACACCCAGCCCTAACCTCACCTCAAGTCAGTACTTTCATCCTACTGTAACTGCTTGTATGGTTTTTTTGTTTGATGGAGTCTTCTTTGTTTTGTTTTTTAAACATTGATGAGTGCTCAGGCAAACAAAGGCGGCCAGCAACTATTTTACTGTCTCTTAAACTCACTAGTAAAGTTGCAGATAAACACATTTTTTAACTCAATCTTGGAGATGATTTTGTACTGCTAAAATGGTATCACTTATCCAGTATACTATGGCAATTTAGGAATAGCACTCAATAGGTTTATTTTTAGTAAGTGTACCTCATTCACACATTTCGTAGTGCTGCATGGGGATCACTGATCTATATGCATGACTGCAGTGATACGATCCGGCAACATTCTTATAATAACTGTTTAAACTGTTCTAGTTGTGTGCTTCAAGCAACATACAATTATTCCAACACCTAAAAAGAGCTTTTCCACTGGCAGTATTTTCCACTACTCAATACGTGCACCCTTGCCATCTGATAGTTAAGATTTTTCATTATTTCCTTTATTTTATTTACTCCTTTAACAGCCAATGGACAAAGCATGTACACGTAGTTCACAAAAGAGAGCTTAAATGTAATTTGCAAAGGCTATAGTAAGAGATTCTTTCTTTGATGCACAAATCCATGAGGATCAGGCTGAAAAATATGTTGTCCATCATTACATATTTATATAAATATAGAGAATGATCTTTGTAAAGACAAAAACTTTAACAAAATTAGAAAGATGACATCAGTATTTGGCATGATATTGAACAAAGCCAAAATTTATACTGTAGCTTAGACAGATCAAAGTTGCTTTGTATTTTTCAATTTACAACAAATTGCAGTAAGATACGTTCACTCCAGCATCACTGAATTTCTTTCTGCTTTACCCCTAAACATCCTAGAATGCTGCTGCTATACAGTAACATCTATTAAGATAAACAAAATAAATAGAACTTGTTGAAGCAATCACAGATGTACATTTTGAATCAAGCATAAAGCTTTTGTTAATATAAAAGGCGGCAGAGCTTTGGGTGAAGCTGGGATAAATAAAACAGTCAGCTGTATTAGGACTGTGTCTGGGAGGAAAGGCATCCTGCTGGCCAATGCTTTCATCTTGTGGAGTGGAAGAGACCTCAAAACCCAACTCCATTTGGCTCTTGCATCCTACCTCAAAGTTTAGTAATGTTTGAATATTGAATGAATGAAACTCTAGACCTGGTAAAGTAACATGCCGTTTTTCTAAAGTGGACATTTTCACATATAATATATACAGTATGAGGGCTGTGGCGTTAGCAAAAATTCCATAATGAACTGTGCATCTACAATTCAAGCTGGTAGAGAAACGAAATCACAACATTTGCAAGTCAGGGAAGACAACAGGAAAGACAAACTACACCGATATTTGGAAAATACATTACCATGCCAGGAGAAGAAATAACTTCTTTTTTTAATTAAATGGTTATTATAAGGCACTTTGTCTTCCACTACCACCCCGCTGCAACAGTGGTACAGACCTCTACTACACCTTCAATTGTTTCCACCTTCCATAAATGTAGTATTATTCCAAGTTTAGCTTACAATGTGAAATGCATCTCATCCTTTTTATAATTCCCTGGGATTTCAGTATAAGTAATTATAGCATTACAAAACAAAACTGACAGCCTGTGTGTTAACTCAATATGTCAAAGAGACAGGCAGTAAAGCCTCTCAGTGCCTGTGGTACATCTACTGTCATCTCTCATCAGATGATGAACTGAGAAAGCAGCAAGCGACGGGTTTCCTTGTTCTATGAGTCAAGGGTGTTCTTCTAAAGAGGTGGTTCTGTCTCTCAGACAAGACCTAGCCAGAAATGTGAGCTGGAAACATTGCCCCATAGTATTTACATATTTTCAAATGTGCAAACCTGATGCTTCCTTTATTGAAGTAACTGACATTAAAATTAAGGTGAAATTCCAGGCACTTTGAGTCGCTCTTGAAGCTAGAAAAAGAGTTGTAGGCACCAAACAGACAACACTGCTTCTCTTGGTCATGAAAGTTAGAGATGCAGTAATTAAAATATACCCACTCATTTTACTTGGAGATCCAAGATCACTGATGCCCTCACAAATGCTTTATTTCATGAGTGACCTAAGCTGTTAGGAATGAGAAGACAGCAGAGCTGATCATAAGTATGTTACTGTACAATGTCAAAACCATTTGTGGAAGCGACGATGCCTCAGTGTTACAGGAGAGTCTTGGCTTAGACTTCACAATATAGAGTACTACTTTGGGGATGTTTTGTCAATGGAAATGTTGCTCTGGTGGAGGGATGAGGGGGGGAAAGGGTTTGGGTTGTGGTTTTGGTTTGGTTGTTTGGGGGTTGGGTTTTTTCTCCTTTTTTTCTTTATTTCTTTACCTTGGCTTTATTTTAAAGACGCAGAGCTAGAATGATACCAAAAGGCATTCAACACCTAAGAAACAACTACTGACTTCAATCCACAATGTATTTACATACACAAGTATTTCATACAATGACTATTCTATATGTTAATTTAGGGCAACAAATATGGACAACTTCACCTGAATCATATGATAGGTCCAGATGAACCTGATGTTAAAATTTCATTCAGTACAGTTGCGCATTTAGTTGGTGACCTATATTGTACTTGGTATGGTTAGTGGATCAAGACATTGATCTGTATTATCTATTTTATCCAAAGACCTTCTATTGTACATTTAAAACGGGGGGGGGTGGGGAGAAAATCATGTAAGGGTCTTTAAAGTGGTATGCTGCTTTGTCCCCCTGAGGCATTCAGTTTTAACATAAATAATAAAACAGGTATTTAAGATTTTAAGTGCTGGAATAAAATCCATATATTTCAAAAACTTCAAGGTGATGTTGGACCTTCATTTGCCTCAGCATTATTCATATCCCAAGAGATCAAACTTCTGTTCTGAAATGGTTTTTGTTATAAGACCATTTAGTAGCTCAGAAGGCATAGTACCATCATTACCACAGACATATTAGACATGTATTTTCTAAATATTCCATTTTATTACTAACAAATGGGGCTGGATTTGTAGCAGAACTTGAACAATTTCAAAGAAAATAAAACAACTATGACCTAGCTTATGTGCAAACACCTTCACTGTTTGTTATTTACCAGCACTTCATAAATTTGAGTTATTACTAATTCCTTTAATAATTTGCCTTTCAGATTCTAGATGGTTATTCGGGCTAGAAGAATCCTCAGATGATAACTATAGGATATTATAGAGCTTTACAGCCGTATTCAACATAGATACTAGACGGTTTTCTCCCAGAGATCAGTTCAGTGATCCAGTAACATTTCTAGACAGTTTAAGGCTGTATGATAAACACCCGATAAATAAAAGCTAGTTCAAAAAGGAATGATATTAACGTCTCATAAAGTCTCAAAAAATGTAATTCATGTTTGAAAAATATGTATTTTTTTTTAATTAGAAAAAACATATTTTCTTATTTCTGAAAGCACAAGTTGAGGACTAACAAAATGCTGCTTTTCAGGCATTCCCAGCTAGAAATCACACATTTCTTAGGCATGTAAGGCTTCTTGGCTACTTACAGTACTGCCCGTGTGTTGAGCGGGCGTCCAGCCAGCAAATAGCACAGTAGCCAGCTTCTGCATGGCTAACAGCGTACAAAAAGGGAATCAGATGGAGGATCCGCACGTTGCTAGCTACTGCCATCTACCTCTGCTGTAAGGCGCCCTTACCCTGGGACAGCACAGACACATTCACACCACATGTCTCATTATGCTAAATCAAACCTGCTATCAACTATGTGCCAAAAGGAAGGGAAAAAAAGAATTTGTAAACATTTTGGTGAAAGAAGTGACGTGACCATAGGCTACGATGGCTACAAATAAGACAAGACCTACTTGCAGCAGACAAAAAAAAAACACAACCAAAAAAACCCCCAAACCCAAACAATAAAATATATCCACACTGAGAACAAGAAAATACGTTTGTTGTGCAATGGGTTACACAAAAGCAATGCCTCCAAGCCTTCTGCATGACAGCAGAAGCTGTCAACAGGGGATAAGCAAATCACAAAGCAAGCAACCTGATTTAGCAAAAAAAATAGAAGTTGCTCATTTATCTCAACAAATGACAGGTTTAATGAACACAGCCACACAACAGATACTTTCTTTTAGCAAGCATTTTGAAACAAAACCGGTTGTGGGAAAGAGGAGTCCACCATTCTCCCTCAGTAGTCTTAAACTCATCAGCTAGGAATGGTTCTTTTATACCAACCCTGTGGATAATCCGCTTCTTTGTTTTCTTTAATTTATAATTTTTCAACATCTTTCCACAAAACAGAAGTATCGTGCCAAAGTCCAAACACTCTTTCCACTGTAGCCATCATTAAATCATACATTCCTCCTGACTTACTTTTTGTACAACTTGCCATTGGTACTTTTCAGCTTTATTTCCCTTACTGTATAATGAACAGTTCTCCTTAGATATGGCCCCTTTCTCTCCTTTCTACTTTCTTAATATATGTAAATGTACAACAAGAATTTTCAAAGACATCTAACAAAACTGGATATCAATTTCTCATTAGAAATCTCTGCGGCAGCTCTGGGAACCTCAGCCTACCCTCTGTGATTATGTTAAAAGAAAAAAAAAAATCCACTAAGTGGTCAAGGAATCATTGAAATTTGTATTGCATGGACGTATTTTTTTTTTTTTAATATATTCATGAAGAAATATTTTTAAAGACATTATTCAGTTACAGAGGATTTAACAGTGTTATTACATAACTAGTTCAACAGCTTCCCCCACCATGTACTTTTCTCTGCATGTAAATTTTTTGAAGTTATTTCTAAGGCAATAACTCGATATCAAAAGTTTAATTTCAGAGTGTGACAGATGACAAATATCTTCTCCCTATTTAAGTGCTCCCCCCACAGTGCTATTCTAGTCTGTGCAGAATATAAATGACCGACTGAAAAGGGGGGGGGGGGGAAGAGAAAGAATTACAAAGTATTTTGATAATAATCTAGTCAAAAGTATTTTTCCAAGGTTTTTCATTAAAATCCACATTTAAGAGAGAATTAAAACAAGGGGGAAAGAAGTTATCCTCCCCAAACGATGCCGATTGAAGTATATTTCTTCAAGAGCTTCAAAGATTTGCTTAGCAATACATCACTCTTCCCCCTCCCCCCCAAGGAAAAAGATATACATTTAGAATTTATGCTAGCTACATTTATTGTAAATACATTTATGACACTGCAACAAAGGAATGCTGCCAGACTGCTCCATGTATACAGAAAGAACTAATTTCTGCAACCTTCGTGTAGTATAAAGGACTGTAATAAATTTAACACAGCGGTTCAGTGTGTGCTTAAATGCTGAACTCGGGCATATCTCAAAAGCTCATGGTACTGCAAGCCTTCATGTAAGAAAGATGAATCAACCTTACTATAAACCCACCAAACTGTCTAGCAAGACTGTTAACGCTTTTAGTAATACAAAGAAAACAGGTTTAATCTACTGCTCTGCTTGCTGTTACACCAGATGTTTGCAAGGACATCTGTGATTCTGACTGCATCATAAGATGGGCTTAGGCTATTAGCGGATTTTTATCACACTACTACTTTTTCAAGTATTAACGGACAACATGATTTTTGGGTTTTGTGCTTCTTTCTGCTTTTTTACCTGAATATCACTGGGAAGACTCTCAGCTGATGTGCACGGGGAAAACAACTTTACTCCATTTCAGAGAATCTCTCTCAGCCACTACAGAAAACTACATACAATTTAAGACAACCCTCAAAAGAAAAAGGGCTATAATTCTGTTCTCATTTAGTTTTGTTGGATAGTGGAATATGCATCCTGCTGTATAACGGTCATGTCCATAGGCAAGGCCTTCCAAGGAACAACCTGCAGCTTCACTAAAGATATTCTCGCAGGAAAGAGCTATAAAACACCGAAACTACAGAGTTTGCCAGGCAGGCAGATCCTAACCATATGCATCTTACTGTGAATTTAGAAAACTAGAAGCACCCCCACCACCTCACACAATGTTTTAACACATAATCTTTTTATTTTACTCATGTACGTGGTTTGAGGGTAGAGCACAAGTGCCTGTCTGCTGGCACAGCGCAGCCCTATGGGAAGATCTGAGCTGGAGTCCCAGTAAAAGCACAGACATGATTCTGTAGTGCTGTTCAGATAAATTTATGCTTGATAACAAAACTGTATTCTTGCTGGTTCTGGAGGCAGCTCATCTGCCTCTGCTTAGCTTCCCACTTGCACTGTAGACATAACAGGGGTGGGGGGTTTATTTATCAAATTAAGATGCCTGCCTGGACCAAAAGTTTAGGATTGCCAAAGGAATGATTAAAAGAGTTCCTAGCAAGTAATGTGAGCATCCATTAGGTGCATCCAAACATTCTGGATTTGAGAAAGGATTTACACCTCCCTGCTCATACAACTGTGGTTAAACTGTTTTTGTGACAAAGTTTTACGTGCAAATCAATTTATTTTCCCTGTTAAGGTCTTCCAAAGCACCAGAAAAGTAAGGTGACAACATTTCCAAGAAAGATTGTTTATGCAAAGATGCCTTCCAGCATTTTCTTAAACTAAATTCAATGGCGTTGTCATAGATGGTTTTCCCATCGCTTATAGTAACCATACACATAATTATTCATTACAAATCTTTATTAATGACACATGTTACAACTTCAACTTTTGCAAGGTATCTTGCCACTGTAGTCCCATACCACTCTTAACAGAAGTAAAAAGAAAAGTAGAAAGAAATATAGGCTACCAGAGGATTTGCACCAACTCAATTGCCGTCCAGAGGCATCATGAAACACTGAAGGTTAAAGACAGCTGATATATTAGAACTCCTTCAGAAATAAAACACACAGCTATACCCCAATTTCATGACAGTGATCTGCAGGCAATACTCCTTTGGCCAGCAGAATGCATTATCATTCTGTTCCATGCTATAAATGCAGTAACTGTCATACACAAATGCAGCTCCAATGTAGCTTTCGATTGTGTGTTGGCTGATTTTGACCCCTCTAGTTCAAAGAGAAAAAAGAATTTCCCCTCTTCGAAGGGAACAAGCTTTGCTTCTGCAGCACATTCAGTTGATTGTCAACAAGAATTCTGCCATGAAGTTTATAAGCAGATACATGCTTATCAGGAAAATAAACAAATATCACAGGTCAAGCCTACAAGGAAGAGAAAAAGGCTGTCAAACTGTCTGTCTTTAACAGCAATCTTGGAGTTCCTGGAGTTATTAGAATTTAACCATGTCACTTAAGTATTTGTTTATTGTTGTTGTTTTCTCTATTTCTACAGAAAGATTTCCAGAGTTTTCTGATACAGATCAGAAAAACAATGCAGATAAAAGGAAATAAGCCTGTTGAATCATCTCTATCCCCCAACTAGAAGCATAACACTTAGATGTCATCATCTTTCCTTTTCTTTTTCCTTTCCTTCTCTTCTTTTTTCTGCCTTGATGTCACCAACAAAAAAATTTGGTTAGGGCAGACTGGAAACTGTCTAATGAATTTCCAAAGTAGTATAGGCAGAATTATTCTCAAATTATTTCTGGTCTAATTTAAAACAACAGTTCTTAAAAGGAACAGGATTATAATCCTGATAAGGTGGTATTTGTTATTGTAGAAAGATCCAAAATTTGCAGAAGATTAGATATTCCTGAATACTTCCTCTGATCTTGCAACTTTTACAGTTTCTTTACAGCAGCAGTTTTCTCAATAATAACAACAATAAAAAAACAAGGTAGTTTTGGCATATGTTAATAAGGATGGGACTGTAACAACAATTTGCAAAAATTTTGTACGTCCTCATACTAAGACATTATGTATGGCAAGAAGCATCTGACACAGATTTCTCTGTAAATTAATCTGTTGGCTTTTTATGCAAGGCATGTTATTCTTTGCTGTTTATTAATGCCTATGACTCAAAAGCAGCAATCAATTAAATCTTCTTTGATTTCTAAAATATAGAAATTATTTTCATGACACATATCGAAGTGGTTCAAGATTAATTCCTCTGATTACAAAGCAGACAACAAGTCATTTTATCAAATAAAATGTAAGAATAAGATGTCACTGAAAATTTTTCTTGTGGCTCATAGCTAACTTTTACTACACTATTCCTTTTACCATCTGTGGCTGGACTTTTGAAAGAACACTTACAAGAGCTGTTTGGAGAAATATTGTTTTGTTACCAGTACTTTAACGTGCCTAGGACGCCCTGCAAGCTCTTCATAAAAGAATTCACTGGAGCACACCACCAAATACTCTTTTTAAAATTCAAGTGATTATAATCTCTCTTCTATTAAAGGCAAAACAGTGGTCGTTCAGCGAAGCATGAAGGAAAAGCAGTAAGTATTTTAAAGCATTTCTTAGCTCTCCAAGTCTTCTCCAGCATAGTTTTCCCCCACACTATTGTCACAAAAAGGCAACGCTGACAGCTCTTCAGGCTCCAGCAGGAAGCCACCCACACACAGATCCAGAAAAATTCTGCCTTGATAAACTGGCTTCTCCTGGCCAGGCCTTGACGTGACGTCGCACTTCTTCCTACAGCAACACGGCACTGGCAGGATCTCCCTCTGGGGACTCATCATCTGCCACCGAAAGCACTTTGCAACCAACAGCGTTGCTTCCAGCCCCTCAAAACACATTATGGTCTCAGGAGGCGTGTTCCCCACGTTCCGAGAGGCCACAACTAGGCTGACTGTACTGCTTCCCCTCAACAGTAGGAAGTTTTATGGGCAGCATCAAGGAGCACGTGCAATTAGCAAATGCAGCCTGCTAGAAGTTACTATACTGCAAAAGGACAGCCCAACAGAGGCAAAGTCAAGTTTATTCCCCAGGGCAGTAGCATAAGGGATGATCATGCTAGCTTAGTTTCCTGATAATTACCTAGTGCAGACACCCATTAGTCACCAGTATTTTCACAACTATTAGAATATGTTTCAGCTGAAATTTTCTGTGACAAGGGGTTTTGCTAACCTTTGTAAATTTTCCAACTTTAAAAAATAAAAATCCCTTATTATGGATTAGAGATTTGTGGTTTTACTGACTGTGTTTCTGCGCAGGGGAAACAACACATAGTTAGAATAAAGAGCACATAGTTAGAATAAATTGATTTTTCAAGTTCATTTCTAAGCATGTGAGCAAATACTTGAGGAAATACAGACATAAAATAAGACTGTTTTAAAGGTTATAACACTGTACTGTATTTTTTTCCCTTCTCTGATAAAGCTTGCCTTTTGACAAGAGAAAATGGAAGGGGGATCCAAGGGCTTAAAACAACTGCCATCAACTGAAGAAAATGTAACATGTTTCAGTCGTACCAGAGATTAGACCTATTAAATGCAAATACATGCAAAAATACTATTCATAAAGTGTTATGGAGGTCTTAAATAACTGTTTTGTGAAATGTGTCATTCACAGAATAAATGCTGATGTATTAGCTTGTGTGTTATGTGACCTAATTATTGTTGAGTGATGTATTCAATTTTTGTGAGATTTCTGACCTTCACTTGAGATCAACATCTAGATCCTCAGTGGCTTCAGCATGCACAAATATGGCCAAGCCAAGTGCCTGAGAATCTTACCAAGTCTGGCCCAGAATGCTCAGAAACGTTTACCACATCAGTGATGAAAATTCCAATTGATGCCAGTATTTGGCTTTACACAATGAGCACCCACGTGCCAAACTAATAAAGCTGGAAAGCTATATAAATCATGATTACTATTCCTTTCAACAAGAAGTGAGCCAACAAATA
>VFFE01007230.1:195461-214214 GCA_008921705.1 Burhinus oedicnemus | reverse complement strand
GAAATATACAAAGCCGTATCAAGCTCCCAGGATGACAATCACGTCACCAGCAGGATCAGGGGAAGTCCCAGACTGGACTCAGTGACGGACAGGAACTGGATTCCAGATCTGGAGTCAGGATCAGGATCAGGATCAGGATCAAAGGTAGATGCAGAGACCGAGTCCTCCCAGGACGCCGGCCATTGAAGAAAAAGAGCTTGTGTGTTATGTGACCTAATTAATGTTGAGTGATGTATTCAATTTTTGTGAGATTTCTGACCTTCACTTGAGATCAACATCTAGATCCTCAGTGGCTTCAGCATGCACAAATATGGCCAAGCCAAGTGCCTGAGAATCTTACCAAGTCTGGCCCAGAATGCTCAGAAACGTTTACCACATCAGTGATGAAAATTCCAATTGATGCCAGTATTTGGCTTTACACAATGAGCACCCACGTGCCAAACTAATAAAGCTGGAAAGCTATATAAATCATGATTACTATTCCTTTCAACAAGAAGTGAGCCAACAAATAGAAGTTGGCAAAACATTAGCACTACTCTTCAGTAACTGTTTGCAAAGGTCGAAATGTATCAGACTTTCAGCAAGTAAAAAAACCTGTAACCAACAGCTGTCCACAAAACCGACTAGAACCAATACAAACATTGCTTATGTTGGTATTACTAGGTGTTACCTATCACTTATAGGTACTGGCATCATCATTATTCCAGGTTTCCCCATATGGATGCCTCCAGATAACAATTCAAAAGTTTTTATCCATTGCTGTCACCACTTCTTCAGTTAACGAGCCATGAAAAAACCCACTCCATTCACAGGTACTTCTAGTATATACAATATGCAACATAAGCAATCTTTTGTTTTGCAACCTGGCTTTATTTACTGCTTGAACTGAAGAAGACTCTTTAGACATCGACAACAGTACCACAAAAGCCATTTCTCCAGCATCTGAGTTATGAAAAAAATCTGAATAGCTGCTTTTCAAGCAGCAAATACGTCTAACACCACTAGAAGCTCCAACTGAAAAGCACTGCAAAGCCCTTCTTTACTTCCACCAAAAGTCACTTACTTTCTGTAACTCCATTATAATTTATGTCTGGTAACTGGGAAGCATCTCTATTCACGATACTTCGCTATGACCAGTTTTGCAGAATAAAACCTGCCCGAGAGCAGCATGCTGATGATGAATTTTGCTTCCACAGACAGGCCAAACAAAGGCAAGATTCAAGAGCCATGATTTGTCCTCAGCCAAAAGAGGGGGTCAGGGTGGAAAAATCAAGGTTCAGCAGCTGGGTCTTGTGCCATATGCTTTGCCCGCAGCCCCTCAACAACTGAGCTGCAGGCACCACTGAAACAGCTTTTGCTTCTTTGGGGTTTTATTTTTTCCACTTCTGGAAAAGTGCTGTCCATTTTTCTTCTTAGGAACAGAACAGACTTCAACCTCAATAGTTGAGCTTAAGCAAAAGTCTGTCTTAAAAAATAAAAAGCATTTTCAAACAAAAAGTAAAGAATAAGTTAAAATGAACAGCTGGATTTATCTGTGTTTGGTTTTGCAGTATAATTTAAAAAAAAAAAAAACAAACAAAAACCCAAACAAAACAGAAAAGCACAAAACTGCTTAAGTTGTTTAAAAGAAAACAATAAGTACAAATTACCATGGTAAAATGCAACAAGATTTGTAGTATTTTCAATCTTAGCAGACTTTTATAATTACATTTTCTCTCAACAGTAAAGCTTACCTCCAAACAGTACCCCCTGTATTGTGTTAAGTGCCAAAGACTCAAAGAAATACATTCCCCTGAATATTTCTCATATGAATAGTACATTATATTTACTATTTGATACATTTATAGTGCTACCAGTGGCACACTAGATATATACTTACAAAAAAGGTTGGATTTATTTCCAGCAAATAAAAAGCCATAAAGCTTTCCATCCATAGGGGACCAAGCTAACCACAGTCCATTCAACCACCATACTCAAAACATTAATTTAAGACAGTTCGACTACTTTCCTACTGAGGACAGATGGCTCTTGTTTCTAGATAAATCTCCAACATGAGTTTATGGAGTCAAACAGTTAACAGGGACCCAGGTATTCTGACATAATAAGGCATACTTCTTCAATGGCCTTATTTCCACAGGCCAAAAGAGCATACAAAATTTCCCACCAGTTGCACGTAACAAAATATTCCACATTTCAAAGCAACGCTGCGTTAGTTTTGCTTAATATTTCTCTACTCCCATTTTATGTGCTTACACATTTAGCCAAATAGTGGACATTTTCTCTTATTACACTCCCTACTCTCACTACTTGAGATTCCAGCTGTCCACTTTGGTCAGCACAAATAGGCCAATTTTTGGAGGACCAGGGGAGAAGAGGGTTATTTTGGTTTTTTTAAGTAAATCCATTTTCAACTGTCTCAGACTGACCATCTCAAATCAGTAACAAGCTTTACGGTAGCCTTGGTCTTCATCTTTTCGTTTACTTGCCTTTACTCTCTATAAACTACTAAAATAAAAAGCTTTCAGGGTTTTTCGGTGATCCATACCCATTGAAGCCAAACGGAAAATACATATTTTATTGTAATATTCTACAATCAGGAACCCATTGCAAAAGAATACTCTGTATAAAACAGACGTTTTCCCTTATAGGTGAAAAAAGGACTCCTTGTTTGGTTGGGGTTTTTTGTTTGTTTGTGGGTTTTGGGGGGTTTTTTGTTTGTTTGTTTTTAACCAAAAATTGCTCCATTACACTCCATGTATCTAAATTTGTGCAACATAATAATAAAGGTTTCCTTCTTGGAGACCTTTTCTGTAGCATCTGAAGGTGCATTTTTTTAAATCATTGTAAACATAATATAGCAAAACCAAACAAAACAGGTCTTTACCCCCAGTGTAACATATGAGATATGACAGGTCAACAGAAAGTGAAAGTCTTTCAGTCGAATAGCAGTAGACCACATCTGTGTGAAGCATTTTCCTCAACACCTGGTACAGGAACTCTTCCACTAACAGAGAGTACAGAAAGAATAGTCTGACTTTCTGAGACACAAAGGTTTTGGCTAAGAAACAAACAGAAATACCAGCATTTATCATGTTAAGGTATCAAAACTTTAACACTGTACGTGAAGACAGAGCAGGTGATTCATGGAGCAACAAACTGTTCTCAAAGCCAGTAATTTATTATTCTATAGGATGCAGATCAATATCCTTCAGCTTTATGAACTGTTTCACTTAAGTTATTGTTCCTGCTGCACCTTTACTTCACAGAAGAGAGGTTTAAATCAAAACCATAGGATAAAGAAGAGATGATGTGCCAGTAGGGAGGCTCAGATCAGATGCATGTTCTCCTGTGTGCCTTGTGACCTCCTGTGAGCCAGATACTCAGAAGTGCTAGCACCACAATGAAGCAATCAAATTTTCAAGTCCCATTGCCAAGAACAGGAGTTGCCAGATAATAAGCACATTTACAAATCTTGCCACTAAATGCAAGAACAGTGTCAGAGAAAACTCATTAGGTAGTGGAGGAAAGGGCTAATGGAAGAAGAAACCACTGGAAATCTCAGAGCTATGTTTGAGGGTAGAATTCCTATTGGAATATCAACATTTATACATATCACTGGACAGCCAGCTTTCAAAAAAGTAAGCAAAGCAAATCAACAACAAACCCACCCTACTGCTTCCCTAATGCTTAGATACTCCCTGCCCTCACACACAGAGAAACACACACAAAGCCTATGTGGTTTGCACATACCCAAAAGAAAAGGTAGTAGTGCAAGCTTAGAGGAAAAGTTGCTGAACAGTGAAAGGGAAATGGGAAAATTGAACACCATCTTAAATAATCCAAACTGAATATTGTTAAAACCTTCTTTCAGCTTTACAATCATTTGCATGTTTTCCTTCATTCCAAAGGCAGCTTGAAAAATCTCACTGAGGCTTAATAAAAGTGATAGTGTTTTATGAACATAAACTATTAAAAAACCTGCCATTTATTACTGCAATGAAACAAGAAATGGCAACTCTAATATATCCCATCTGTCTAAATGGTAACGAGCCCATGCAAAACTCATTGCAGGGTCAGAACCCAATTATTTTCCTTTGGATCATTCAGTGCAAACAAAGTTCATGTCAGCGCAAGTTCCAACAGCAGAAACAAGCAAGAACTGCAGCTCTCAAAATTTTATTGTGCTGATCACATATTTCTCAGGTTTTAAAACCTTTAAAGTGTTCACTTTAAATCAATTACACACAATCAGAATTTGAATTGGAATTTATTTGTACATAGCGACACTTGTTTTTCAGAGTGCTGCTAACCTATTTGGCGACCTGCTCCCAGGATACACAGATTTGACTCTCTCTGCAGTGTGAGATTTGTGGTAGTCGGGGCCTGTGTAGACTTCAAAAAAAAAAAAAAAATCAAAGTACATAGTTTTTGTAGAGCATCTTATATTCTGTCTTCATAAAGCTTTTTTTAAACCTAAACATATGTTTAAACATTAGCCTCTAATGCTAGTTGGAAGCTGGGCTACTTCAAAACAAACCAGTCTACTTGCACCAAAGAAACAACCTGCACATCTGACTGCCTCCAGTATCATCCATCCCTTTTGCTGGAGATAGCAGCTCAGTGTGAAAGTATTAAAACGTTTTTTTAATTACTTTTGTCATAAAAGAAAACACTTATTATGGATAAGATCATTGCTACTATCTGCTGAGGTTTGCCATAATCACAAGATAAAATTTTCAAAATTTGCATGCCTTCAAAATAGTAAAACCACAAACACACCGAAAAGAAAAGCACACCCCTAGACAAAACCTTGCTAATAAATAAATGTGTAAAATAACAAGGAAGAAAGTTAATACCTGCAAGACAAAATTTGAATCAGTAGGTCAAAAATTACCGTATTCTATTGTACAATAGAAAAAAAAGAACCTAGTCTCAGGCAGGGATGAGAGCTTATAAAGCAGCAATGCAGCAATTCTGTATCTTTTTCAGGTAAAGTCTTCATGCTGCAGTGAATGACTCAACAAGTGAGACCCTCTTTTGAAGTCTGAACTGCACTTGTGTGGGACTGCTCATAACAAACCGTCAGTTTTTCTGTAATCAGAATAGTTATTTTTAAGCTGTGAAGATTTGATTGTCCAAAGGGATACTGTTAAAAACTGGATGATGAGGACGAGGATGAGTGTATCCAAATTACTCTGAGCTTAGAAGAATGGGATCAAAACCTGGAACAGGACCCAAAGTTTACAGCAAACTCCAGTTTCTGCATTAGATCAAACCAAAATATGTGCTCCATATACAGTCTGTATTATGAGATCCTTCTGCAACTCACACCCATCTCTATTAAAAGCAAATACTTGTTTCAAGGTTATTTATTATGTACTAGCTTTGGTAAACTACTGAGCAGAGTAACTAGCTTCAGATGCTTACCCTAACACACTTGGCAGAGCTCAAACCAGCTCACCATAAATAAAATAATGTAAGAAAGAAAACCAAGTAGGCAATCCACAATATCTTACATTTAAAAAAAAACCAAACAAAAATACAACAAAAAAAAACCAACAACCTCCCTTCACTTATTCTCCTATACCACTTGACTATAAACTGGTTTTGAAATTGTTCTACTACAAAGTGGTTTACAGACCCTGAAAGCAAACTGAGTATTATTTGTTTTCCCTTGCAGCCCTGCAGGATTAGCATCTAGAGCAGAGCTCTAGAGCTTTGGCTCATGTTTCTTTGATCCTGGAAAACCAAGTTCTGCCAAAACATTCTAACAGCCCTCCAGGCTTAAGACTAAAAAGCAAGTGAGGCTCATACATCTTGACCAGAGCTAAAGGGCTATTCCTCCAGTAGCCTAGAAGCAGACCTTCCACAGATGCTCTCATGGCCCACACCTCTTGCAATGCAACCACCCACACTGTGGACTTGTACGATAAGCACCAGCACATCAATGTGTGATCAGTTAATTAATGCGTAGTTAATATTCAAAAGGAAAAGACAGCTAATTCCCTCACTGAGATTAAGAGAATTTTTATTAGTGGCAGCTACAGGTATATCTGTGGTCCAGCAACTCAAATATAACATTTTAAGCCCATAGGCAGGGACAGATCTACTAAAACTGTTCACAGAAGGACGATTTCTCTTTTCGTACTCGCTTCCCACTAATTTTGTTAGTGCCATATCAGTAATTACTCTTACTAAATGCCTCCCCTACTTTCTTCAGTTTTAATTATACTGTGTCAACACCTAAAAATGTACAAACCACGCACAAGACAAAGAAGATGCATTTCCTACAGAGGCTATAGAGTTTTCAAAAGAAGGAATACAAAAGCAAGGCCCCATTCAGCAGAAGACATCAGCTTTACTTGGCATAGCGAGTCCCAGATAGGGATAAAAATAAACATGAATTTTTGAAGGGCTAAGACAGAGAGCCATAAGGCAAAAGGAGAACTGCAAAAGCCAACAGAGCCAAAGATTTTTCCTGACTCCTACCCTTACTTGCCATTCTCCCCAGACTCATTTTGCCCTAAAAAATTATGACAAAGAAAACGCTTGCTTGTCACTCCCTCTAAGTAATACAAAACCAAGGCTCACAATCAGCTTTTAAAAGCTTTTTCTGTCCTTTCCCTTCCAGCTTTTCTACCACAACTGTATTACCTCCTGAGGCAAATATGATAGCTCATTCCAGTACAACATACATCAAAATGTTTACAAAGGTGGTAACTTTTCTTTTGCAGATCACTTTCCTGAGGAGAAACACAGTAGTATCCCTCCCTGCATCCAGCACCTGCAAGCAGACCTTCAACAGACTTCTGCATTGCTGAGTAGGTTAGATGTGTGCATTCATGTGCTCTGCAATTGTTTATAAATCAATGCAAAATATCTACTTGTGAGAAGTTCCTTATTAGAAGTACATAAAATAATTTCTAAAAAGCATTCTGATAGCTCAATAATGATTTGTATTTAAAAGTAAGTAAAGGTCAGAGAACTAGAGTCACAAGTAAGATGAACTGCCATGGTTCAACTTTCTCAGATACAGTTAAGGTCATAAAAGGCTTCTCAATCAGACTCAAAACCTGCTTCCCATCTCCAGAAAACACATTTTGACAAGCCAGAGGAATCTGTGACAGGGCCTTTTCAGGAGACCATCTTCCCTCTGCCTGTCAAATAAGGTTGCCTTGAATTCTCAGCTATTAAGAATTCATTCCTCTTCTTGTGTGAGAGGGAATTACCTAATTCATCACAGTTCAGCCTTACTCTCACAATAGCAACTACAATTAGCACGTGTCTCAGAAAGTTAACTCTTCTCCTTCTAATCCTCAAAGTCTTTATCCATCCAAGGGAAAAGCCACTAAAGCTATGAAAAGAAAGAGTTGGAGGATGGATCCAAAAAGAAACTCAAGCCCCATGGTGCTAGGCATACAACCCGAGCAACGTCTTATTTTGTTTATAGGTCTCTGGCCCCCACAGCAGTAGCCAAAGTCCTGTTTTAGGGACGTAGACTCCTGATGGGCATGAATCAGGACACATCTAGAAACAGGATCCACCAGAAAACACACAAGTGTGTACCTGGAGGTCCTTCTCAGATCTTAGGAACTTCCTGTTAGGAGGTACTTCTTTTTACAAGGGATTTCTAAAATCTTCCACATCTGAGGGAATGCTCCTGAGATTAATTTATCATATAAAAGGAGCAAGGCATCATTACTGCCTTCGTCCCCTCCTACTGTAGCCACCACAGCTTTGTATAGCACCACTCTGGAAGATAAATCATAGAATGGTTTAGGATAGAAGGGGCCTTAAAGATCATTTAGTTCCAGCTCCCCTGCCATGGGCAGGGACACCTTCCACTAGACCAGATTGCTCATAATAAATTATATTCTTCTTATTAAAGCAAGGCTAATACACAAAAAGACAGTGCAGAAACTGCTGCAGTGATGTTTACATGCCATCCACCTGATAGAGGGCATGATCCAATGTACCCGGTATTTTACAAACAGAAAGTATAACTTTCTTCTACGGTCATCCATTTTACATTCTTTCATGTCTCACTAAGTAACTTTTTTTACCAAAGAGATCTCCGAAGGACCCTAGCAGATCATGAAGCAACATTTTATAAGCAAAGTAAAACTTACTGCTTTGCCTGCCAGTGACATATATTTAGTACTTAAATTGTTTCATTGTTTATTATTTATTTTTTAAAATATTTCAGAGGAAAGAGGGGTAAATGTTTTGGTCTAATGGTAAAATAGCCATTTAACATAATTTTTAAATTCTGCTGGCATTGTAATTGGTTGGCTGTGTTACTTATGCACTAACGGAATTACATATGAATTACTTAACAGCTTATACCAAAAGTGTCCTTGATGGGAGACAGTTTTTCACATCTAATGAAGAAAAAAAAAAAGTTGCTATATAAAATATTTTAATTTTTTTTTTGTAAGTCACCAGACATCACCTTATAACAATATAAAACACTTCCGTGCCTCATTAGAAGTATACTAGACAATGACTATTTAAATGCTGACAGCCAGCTCCCCACCTTATGTCTTACAACAGACAAGGGAAATTTAAGTACTTTTCAAGCCCTTTAGATAATTCAGGAAGTGTTTTATACAAACAACATTTCTTTACGGGTGTTAGCAGCTAAGATTTTAATACAGTATCCATTGAACTTTCTCCCAGAAGGCTTAATGATACGTAGCACCTAGTTCCTTTTGTCTGACTTCACAAACATACCAACAGTACAAGCTCTAAAGATAAAGCTTTTGCTAGCATATAAAAAGTGCATTTTTCCTGCAAGGTTTCAACGCTGACACACATGGAAGTCCAAGGCTTTTGGCTAGAGAATTTTGCTCCACAACGTATCAAAGCAAACATGCAGGACCCAGTTCTAATCTCACTTAGCACACTGTAAATGCAACTCCGTAAACATTCAGCAGATTTGAGCTCAAAAAAGAATTTAGTATAAGTATTAATTATGCAAATTAAGTAAGTATATGCTTTTAAATATACTTAACTTAAGGAAATGACCTAAAATTCTAACTTCATTGGAGTTATTGTTTAAGTACCACAGTTCTGTTTATTTCAATGCAGGATTAATTGGGAATTGGTGTCATTCGTTTCCAAAAAATACTTCCAGCCTCCTACCTGAGCTATGTTGTTGCTGTAGACTAATATGTTGCAGGTATAGCCTGTTGGGTAGGTTACATCTTCATTTCGGTCAAAATTTTCAATGAAGTGACAACAGGGAGGGGGGGCGGAATTTTAGCAGTCCTACCTGCTAAGTATAGAAACGCTCTACACTGTAGAGGTAAAAGCAGTTCTAAGAGAGATTATACACCAAAAGTTCCTAGAGGAGCTACCTGTTTTATGAGCTCTCTTCATAGATTTATAATCTCTGATTTTTCCAGATAGTTCTTTGCTAGTTTGGCATCAAGCCTGGGACAAACCAAGCTGACATCTGTGCATTATTGATCGATACTTGCATGTAGCTGTGATATAGACAGGTGGATTTAAAATACTGGAACCTATTCAGTGTTGGTATTCCTTCCTTTGAGTCGTTTTCTCTTTTGGTTCTTTGTTGGTGACAACAATATGTATTCACCCCAAACAACAGACTAAATCTTCACTTAAACCGCTTCTATCATAATAAACGATTAACAGTGGTTTAGGAGTTTTTCAACGAGCTACTGCTAGTTTTTCCTCTAATTTTAGCAACCACCACTAACTTAGCTCTCATCTTCTTCCCTTTAAAAAGCATACAAAGGAAGAAACAATTATTAAAGGACAAGATAGTTCTTAATTCCCAATGTTTCTATCATTCTTTTTCTCTCTAGTTGTGCAAAATCCATTGCAGAGAGTTTTTCCCCTTTCTGTCTTCCTCCAGTTAATAGTCATCATAGCACCATCTTGGGGTACAGAGAGGAAGTTGGGGTGAGATGAAATGCTGTCTGAAACCATTTCCTGAAGTAAAACTGTATCCCCGCTGGTGTTCCTGGTGAGAAAAGACAACAAACCTGCACTACAGGGTAGAAGACAACTAGCAACAAGACAGTCCAATGGCTCAAGAACAACAGCTAATGATCCTCCGCTCGGAAAATGCCTCTCAGAGTTGTCATGTCTTCCCCGGATACTCTAGGCATCACCCTGGAGCACATCATGCACGCTTTTAAGAATCTGATTCATATATTTGACCTGTAACCTCAATTCCAGCATGCTGAATCTTCTGGAGCTCTGACAGTGCTCTGGCAAAATCCTACTAAGAAGAAAGGAGAGAAGAAAGGGGGAAAGGAAAAGGTTGAAAAGTTGCACACTCAAAAACAGGAGAAATAGGAGATTCAAGTCATAAAAACCTATACTGTTGAGAATTTCACTAAAGGCAGTGGAAGCGGCTTTATTATCCGATGACTTTGGATACCAGATAACTGGTATTATCCAGTCTCTAACCAGACCTGGGCAGAACAAAAATCTATGATGAGAGAACAGAGACTCAATGACTGATCTCAATAAATATGTGGTTGATGAAATAATCTGGGTTTTTGCCTTAAATCCATTAGTGGCCCTGAAAGAATATCAGCTAAAGCAAATTTAAAAAATAAATAAATTTAAAAAAAAAACACCAAAAAACAAAAACCAAATTTTTAGCAACTCTAATTAGAAACCCTGCCTTCTAGAACGCACTATAACCGTACCGCCAACAAAAAATTATAATAGAAACACCAAAAAATTCCAGTTTAAAAATTTATTTTTAATTTACCGATCAGATGACTACTTTTATTTATCTCTAACTTTAATGAATGGGTTAATTAAAACAAAATTGCACTCATATAAACACAAACATCTGCTTTCGATGACTTCATTACTACCATCCTGTAATGGCTTTATAAGGCCATGTTGCAAGTGTCATGTTATTGGCATTTCTTGACATGACAACAACAATAGTTCTGCTATGATTACATGAACATTTTGTTGCTGTGTTGACAAACTCTGTGCTACCATGATACAACACTTGGTGGGTGGAAAGAAAATTTTTTCCTTCACACTTTCCCTGGTGATAAAGGCCAAAATGAAATTTTTTTAAAATTACCCTTCTGATACTCCAGGACCATCATTCCTGAACTGTATGATACTATTACTGACAGAATCTCTTCTCTTCTAAGTTTGACAGTAGCTTAGGTCTAGTGGGAGGTGTCCTTGACTATGGCAGAGTGGGTGGAACTTGATGATCTTTAAGGTACCTTCCAACCTAAACCATCCTATGATTCTATGATTCCTTTCTGTGAGCACCAAACATCTAACTACAGCAACTGTCACGCAGCTGCAGTCCCAGTGAAGTTTGATCAGCTACACTCAAGCCAAAATAATTTGATAGCAGGAAGAAATACCTCACTTGTTGGATGAAGAGATGCTGTGCTGAACATTACAAAGGCCTTACATGATTTTCTACATAGATAGAAGTGATCTCTGTGGAAGAATGGCTTGTCATCCATGAATAAGACGACAACTGTCATTGCTATAACCTATTTCATTTTTTTCAAACTGGCTCCCACTGAGAAACCAAGTAGAGTGCTGTTTCTCAAACACTAATATTTCTTCTCTTCCAAAAATCATGGAAAATGTAGTGAAGAAAAAAACCTCACTTTACTCAGAAAGGGAGGAAAAAAAACCAATACAAAAACCCTCCAGCGCTCTAAAGCATATCTGAATTCTTGTTGAATTCTTATAAATGTTACAAGAATACCTTGACTGCCATGTTACACAACTGCTAGGAAAATTAAATGGAAATGCTATGGGATTACTAGCACAGAACAACCAACCCCCTACCACTTGAGGGAAAAATATTACACATAGTTCTAGGCTAAATAAAAATTGCAGTGTTTTGAGGAAAGAGTGCATTGATATAACAGCGGGAGTGAAGAGACACTGTTAGAGGATGGTATTTTTGTGGATTTCACTCTTCGGTTCAGATTTGCTTGTGTATCGACGAGGCTTTCCGCCTATCAGATTCCAGTCAGATAGCTAGTTTTTAAGGGAACAATTTGCATTCAAACTACTTTCATTCTATTCTAATAGTAGTAGTGCAGACTTACTAAAATTAAGTATTCTTATTTTTACCTTTTACCTCTTTTCTGTATCTCTACAAAGCACAGAGGAATAATCACTAACCAAAACTGCCCTCATGCCTATCCGCTAGGAAGCAGGCTGACTTCACTAAGGCACAGAAAGCCAAGCAAACTTCTAGCACTGCTGAAATAATAACAACTAAATTATGTTTTAAATCAGTCTTTCATTTGCTGTTAGCATAGAATTGATCTGACCGAGAAATAAACGGGAACAGACATTGCTAACAATATTTTTAACCTATCAGTGTGATTTTAGTCATTTCCATTGTTTAGATCTAGCTGACAGTACGTATCAACTTAGCTGGCTACACTTCATCTGCGTAGGCTTACTAAAGACAATCCTTCAAGAAGAGCTGCGTGGTTCAAGAGCATGATGGCATATAAAGCTTTTCATCTCTTGGTAGCTAGTTAAAACACATCCTAAATAAATTATGATTGCCCATCAGGATATTTGACAGATTATGTGAAGCAAATCTAACAGTCTGAGCCCAGTTTCCAGGCAAAAGTAACCTGCAGATTGGTTCTAATTCACAGGTTAGCAGTAAATGACAAAATATGTATGTCACATGGACGATACAAACTGAACACCTGCTTTCTTTAATGGAAACCTGTCCCATACTAAATTGGATAGAGAAGGGAAAAAAAAAACAATTACGTAATTTTGTGCTGAGGTGCAGGACCTCACCTTCCAGGAATTCCTGTTATATAGACAGATGAATTTACTTAAAAGATCCCGCCCCCCAAAAAAGCAACATACCTAATATAGCTTTATAGTGTACAGACACTAAATCTAAATTAAGATTTTTACTTACAAACTCTATAAAACATTAATTAACATATAAAAGCTTCAGCATTGTGCATAACTGAATTTTCCTTTACTTGCTTGTGTCATTTATATGCAAAAGGAAGCAACACAAGATGATACCAGTGTAATCGTAGCAATATAACAGCATGGTAATCCAGCACCAAATAAAAGATAACCATACTCTGTTTCACAAACAGAATAGTAGCACTATAATGTTTTCTGAAGCTTGTAATATATGGAAACAGATTTCTTTCTGCAAAACAGGGGAAGACAGTAAGTAACAAAAAGTTAACCCCTTTCAACAAACTAACTTAGAAAAAAAAAATTGTTTCAATAATAATTAAAAAGCTGTGTAATCCTAGTGAGCCCTACAGATTCTTACCTTTAAAAAAAAAATCTACAGTGCAATTTGAAATTACTTGGTCCTACATAATGGAAATAATGTATTTTTCTGGGACATCTTCACAAGGAGCAAATTACAAGGGCTGTAAGCCCCTTCAGTTAAATGACAGTGGAAAATACTGCTAGATCATTTAGAGAATTTCTGATTCTGATGGGTTTGGCAATCTGTGTGCACTTGTAATAAATACTACTGCAAAAATTAAACATCTAAAACTTCACCAGACTGAGTTCAGAAGTTCAAGCCCAAGTTATGGAGAAGCATCTGCAGCCACTGACAAGCAAAGGAATATAGAGACTGAACACAAGAAACATCATGTGTCTACACAAACACCTCCCCAGTGTTTTAGTGAGACAGAAACTGTCAAAGGGTAAAAGATTCTGTGCTTCTATATAACAAATACTATGATGTCTGTTCCTACCTCTATAATAATTGGATCCAAATAGGTTCATAAAATAGGTGACCTTTGCCGTTCCCGTGGACTATCATGACAATGGCTGGGAGAAAGAATGCCAGGCAATAAATGGCTGTAGCAAGAAATCTTCAGAGCAGGACAATCACAGAGAAGGAATAGGGGGAAAGTGAACTTGTAGTCTTACAGTTTTTGTATTTTTCCCTATGTCAGGGAAAAGCAGTTGCCTTCCTCTCCAACATGGATTACTAGGTCATTGCATCCTCCATGCAAAATAAAACTGCTGTTCCTTGTCTTCTCCAAGCCATGGAGTTTAAGGTTTACCTGAGCTAAATGACTTCCTTCCTGCAGAGCTGATTGCAAGTGGTCCCTGGCCCCTCTATAGCTGTGCGACAATTTAAATAATTGACTTCAAAAGTAGTATGAAACAGCATAGTAGTGTAAGCCAAATCTCTCAGTAGTCAAAATCTCAGCTGCTAAACTGCTGTCAACATATAGTGATAACCATCTCAGCTGTTCACAGACACCAAGCAATTAGGCTGTCTGAAAAGATTTCTGTTTGAATTTTGCCATGATGACTAACCTATTGAACAACAAATGTGAGACAGGCCCTTCTGACATCACTAACTTTTTAGTTTCAGTGAAACAAGAAGTTACTCCGTGCCTTTCACACATACACAGCTCCCCCCCCTTCTTCCAAACGAGCTGCTCTCTGCTGCGAAGGTTTGCAAATGATCTGCAGAAGCAAAAGCTGCGACTCGTGCTCCAGCAGCCAGAGGAGGTGGTGAAGCATGAGAGCGCCCTGGAAGCTACTGCACAAGCTGGAAAACTCCTCAGAGCAGGGCAAACCCATCGGTTCTCTCCAATTTATGCACAGAGAGCTACACAGCTGTAAATGTTTAGTAATGCCACAGAAAAAGCTGTATAGAACAGTACAAAAGTACTGTGGAAACAAAATTTGTATTTCAGCTTTCATCCTTAAGGGTCTGACAGAAGCCTCCTTCAGAAGAACAGAGCTGCATCCACCCTCATCAACAACAATAACAAATTCCTGTTTGGACTTCTGCTGAAGGTTATTTTGCCATAAAATGCAGTGGTTTTGCTTTGTTGGTGGTTTTTGGGTTGTTTTGTTTGTTTGTTTTTTAAAGTCAATATGCTATGCAAATAGTAAAGCAGAAAAGTTAAGTAGTTCTAGAGAAAAAGGAAGATTTATTAGACTATCTAAAAAAAGCTAATAGCATTCACCACTTTCACTTCATCTCAAGGTTCCTTGAGATGTACTTAAAATAACAGGGCATAAGGGCTGAGGTTGACTTTGCAGATCAGATATACCTTTAAGTATTATTAAACTCAAGAGCTAGCTCAACAAAAAGCCATTTTTCTAAATAAGCATAACTGTTCCACTGGTGTAGGGTATCAGATCATACAGAAAATATACTAAAATTCAAAGGAAAAAGCCCTAAATGTTTACACTTATTATATAATTATTGCTTTTTTTATAAGACATTTGGAAACTACACATACCTGTGAATTTGCAGTCCTACCTGCTAAGTATAGAAATGCTCTACACTATAGAGGTAAAAGCAGTTCTAAGAGAGACTATACACCAAAAGTTCCTAGAGGAGCTACCTGTTTTATGAGCTCTCTTCATAGATTTAACCTGGGGGGGGGAGGAAATCAGAGATTATAAAACTACTGTGTTACATCTGTAGTACAGATGCGTAACACTTTCCAATTTCACAGGTGGAAATGAAAACTGATGTGGAACTGCTAAGTGGACAAAATAGGTCCATCGTTATTTAAAGAAAAACATATTCCTTTCTTTACAATATAGATCAATTAATTTTTTTAAACTCTCTGCAAACTCACTTAACTGAAGTCAGAAAGGCTTTTAAACAACAACAAACCAACCCTTAACCCAAACAAAAGCAACAAAAAGGCTAATTCACCAGGAAAGGCATTTCCAAACTAAGCATCAGTGAAATATGTTCAGGACACTCACATTAATTTTTACTTTCATCAGAGAGCTCTTTTTCAAAATGCATAACTAGGTCTGATATTCAAGCATTTCTATGATCACTTTGGAAAAACCAGTAAACTCTAATTTGCCAAAATAAAATAAAAAACCCAACAAGTAAAACACTGAAAGAAGACACAGTCACAAACAGAATTATAACCTCTGGACTACATAATATGAAAGAAAGTAACAGACTGACAATGCTACATAATTTAAAAAAGCAATTAAAGCCTACATATTAAACTCTCTTTACTTCTATGTATCTTGGTATGCTTTGCAATTTCTATTCAAATCAACAATAATTGCACTTGAGATAAAGTTTCACTAACTGAATGAAACAAGACTATGCAACGTTTTCATGTAAATGAAGCTACGCACCAGGTAAAAATATTACTTCACATGCTAAAAAAGCCCGAAACTCCTCATGTCTTAAAGTAGTAAAATGTCTAGAACTTTGAAGTGTTCGTGTAACCATAAAACTTTTCATAAAACCTATCATTTTTGTCAGTTGCTTGCATTAGTCAAAGCAGGCCACTTCCACCCTTGTCTGTCTCTATTAAAAAAAGTCCAAATGAAAACCATTAAATAAGCACTTTCCAGCTGGGTCTTTTCCTGTGACAACATAAAATACTCAGAGCGGTGAAGCTTACTCTGCTACACTAAGCCTGATGCAACATGAAGTTAAAATAGCAGAAGGTGCTGGACACCCTATGCAGGTGAGTGTTTGGACAGCTTACACATATGAAAAAAACCCCATACATACAAAGAGTGTCTCTGCACAAATACAAACTGTGTTACTTTTCCTGAACCAAATTTATATATGGTATAATCTCGTTCACTAGACACATAACAACTCCAGTCCATAAGACTATACTAAACTATGCCTTTAGAACCTATTCATTAAGTTAAACCACTTGCAAAATAATTAATTTAGGATAACTGGGATTAATGCTACTTCTATACACTTAAGTCATGCAGCCTGCAAATATTAAGGTAACGTCATTGTGGTTCACTGCCAAGAATGGAGTTGTCACCTGCCCACTGACACCGACCCATTTAAGACACATGCACTTCACGTCACTCACCAGAGTGGCCTGCCCAGGTAGCCTCACTCTTGCTCCACCCATCCTTCCACTCCAAACAAAGCTGCATGTGTGACTGAATACTAGGTTATTTTGACTTTTTTCCTCTATTTAAAACTCAGCTAAGTCAGCTCTCAGAGCGAGGGTGTCGTGTAGCACTTGTGGGCTCCCTGCCTCATTTATGACAGGATTTGCAGAAGCAGGAACAGAGAACTTTATTCAGCAAGCAATTCTGAAAAACAGACATCGCAAAACTTCCCACAGAAGAAGAAATCAAGATAATTTTTGAAAAATATGACAATCAAGGTTTGATTTCTGAGCGAGCAGTGGTTTGCAGGGCTTCTGGACGCACCTGGCTTTCTGCAACCACTGAGCGTTCTGGGGCAAAAACCAAGGAGCCAAGAGCCCAGACTTTGTGAGGTCCTGTTGTGAAACAGGGAGCCCTGGCCCTGTTCTACAATCTGAAGAGGAAGGACCGCAGGCCTCCTGGGGCTGTGGATCACAGCAATCCTCACAGAAGCTTTGTCTAAAACTACCAAAGCCAAAGCTGAGCTAGCAGGAAACAAGCGGTTTCCAATGGTCTGTTTCATTAGAATTTTGAAAGGATACGTTTACACAAATACTTTGGGTTACAATGAATTTAAGTTTTTCAGCCAAAAATGGTTTTGTCACAAGTCTCCACTATTCCTGCCACCAAATTAAAAACCATTAAAAAAAAAAAAAAGAATTTATTATGCAGTTCTGGCCAGCTGGGTTCTTTCTCTGCAGCTACTGCAGAATTCTTACATGACCCAGAGTCAACAAAACTTTTCACCCATGCTCACTGACCACGTGCTGTGCATTTTCTGTATCCAACCTGGAACTGATATGCTGAACCTGGAACTGATATGCTGAACGCTCACAGCTACAACTGCAATTTAATGGGTGCTGGAGCCCGAAACAGAAAAAGTACTGTTAATACATAAAAAAGTTTTAAAAGGAGTGACAGTACTTCAAGTTAATGCTCTTGACAAGGTGACACTATTCAGTGTTCTGAATAAAAACATTAGATTCTCTTTTTTAGCTACCTCATGATTAAAAGATTAACAGAAATGTACTATCACTGACCTACTGACATCTCAGAAGCACTGATTCTCTTGCTTTGATGTTGTACAACACCCACACGACAGAGCCACGTCAAAATATGTTATTTCTAAAACAAAAAGTACAAGTTCAGATTTCCCCAGCCCAGGATCCTGCTAGAGAAAGCGTTACTGCAAAGAAATTACTTCCAACAATCACCCCTCACTGCTGCAAGAAATTAAGTAATTTCAGAAACAAAATAATTACTTTCATTAATACTACTGATAACATTTTTGCAGAAGCAATCAACGTAGGTATTGCTGTCAAGCTCTCATTGGTGACCTATCAGCTTGGCAGACTTGCAGCCACGGAACTAGCTCAGCTACTGATTCACTCTCCAAAGACCAATTATTTTCTAAGCTCAGGGTAGCAAGGCATTACCATATCGTGCATTTTATATAAATCAAGTTTCAGGAATGACCTCCAAACAGAGAATAAACACGTTCTCACTGCTCCTCCTTGGCCTCCTCTAAGGTATCACCCAACCAGGAGCATAGGAAAACAAAGAAGGTGACTAATTACTTGAAGTAAAACACAATCCACCATATCCCAAACTATTTACTTTAACTTCTAACAACTTTTCCATTAGGGAGGGGACGTCAAGTGGAAGACAAACCATTATGACACGTAACAGTTTGGTGGAATAAGGATTTTGAAAGATTAGGCTTGATTCTGGCTAGCATGAAGTTAGTGTCAGTGTAATTGCTAACCTCAACTGGAAGCTACTGTTGATACACAAAAAACTGTAATGCATTTCAAAAAAAAAAAAAAAAAAAAAAAAAAAGGACAACTAAAT
>VFFE01007230.1:166737-194908 GCA_008921705.1 Burhinus oedicnemus | reverse complement strand
AAAAAAAAAAAAAAAAAAAAAAAAAAGAGGCTTACTCTCTCTGTAGGGATTAAATGGATCTCCCACTTCAAGCAAATATAATTTATTAAAGCATGAGTTAGACTAGCCATTATACTTTCCTCTTATACATAATATTGACATTCCAATAAGACAACTCAAAGCAACAATAAAAAACAGAAACGCAATTGCATTTAGTTATTTGTACTAACAAAGAAGAAAAACTGATGTATGCTATCCCTGAAACTCCACAAGGTTAATTTGTCAGCGTATGCATTAATTTAAAGGTTCTAGTAATGCTTCCTTTCAGGAAAATCTTCCCGTATAGAAAATTGGATTTTACAGAGATTTCCAAATACTCGGTCTAATTACCCTCTAATTTACATACAGTTATGAAGGTGGAACAATAGAGTACAAACTTACACAGAACAGTAATAGTCCGAAACGCACTAATGCAATGTCTAGAAGCTCCGGGTTCCAAATCTGACCGGGGATGCTGAAAACAGTATTTGATTCCTCCCTTCAAACAACATCCATTTTCATATAAACGCAGTTCTTTGGAAATGGCCAAGGCTTAAAGACCATACCAAGCAGCCATTTGTTGTGTGAAGGAGTTTAGTGATCTGCTGCAAAACCTGTTCTAAATTCTATTCACAAACCAGAAGCTCCTCCCTGATGCACCATCACAGCAATTTTGCAAAAAAGGCGTTCCTACTCTTAAAAGACCTCTCAACTTTTCCTTCTTCCAGAACTAAGGTGGCCTGAAATATCAAGGAAACAGTTATAAAAATGGAAATTTCTCTCAGGAAAGTGTATTTACTGAATCTCTGAGAAATCAATTGTTCATGGGCAGAAACCCACATTTCCTTCAACAAAACATCCTTTAGAGAATGCTTTGGCATTCAAGCAAGAGCTGCAAACAGCGAAGATGCGATGGTTTCATTTCAGGCTGCAAGATCTTGGGAGGGGAACACTTAATACTATGAACTGGCTTTTTACACAGATTCTATTGTAAGTGCTTATTCCCCAGCAAACTGAGCTCTCTGCTTTCTTCCTCCCTGGCCCTGCTTTCTCAATGCCTAGCACTGCCCAGCATTGGCATAAGGAAGAAATGAAGAAGGGCAGTAGTACTCAAACAATTACAATATTTTTCCATGAAAGGAGAAACAATAAAACTGTTTTTACTTTTAGTCATTTAATAAAAATTTGATAATCTAAAAAAAAAACAAACACCACAACACACAAAAAACCCCACAAACACAAAAAACCAAACCACCTTAAATAACTTTTACATGAGTTACGAACAGACACTCTTCCTCTGCTTACTTCACCCCAATTGTAAAACAGATTCTATCTCAGGAGAAGAATACCATTTTGAATATTTCCTTTCACCAACTCAGAATTTCAAGCCATAAAATAATAATTTTATTGATCCAACGTTGGGTTTTTTGATGGAAAATAAAACTAGCTTATGGGTTAAGACATTAGATGAGAAACAGGACAGCTGCATTCATAGTCCTATAATATGTTGCTTATATTGTTGTATATATCCTCAGTGCTGCCACAGTTGTGGCCCACAACCTTCAGACGCTATGTAATGACTATCCATCGTGCTCTACCAGATCCAACATAGATCACAAGCAACTTCTCAAGTTATTGCATGACTCATTTTCTCTTTGTAGACAGGAGTGACTCCCCTACTTCTCAGAGCTATTGAGACAACATGTCATAATATTATGGTAGTACCATCGTAAATACTAGTGTAAGTACCATAAAATACAAAAAAGTGATAACATTCAGTTACACTCTAGTATCTCCCAAAAGCATCCAGCTTTATGTTGGAGAATTCCCTAAGGGTTGGAATTTGTTTCAGTTTTCTGTAGAGCCCTACTGCAGGAAATTTTATCTAAATTACAGAAATACCTAGTTCACCTTCCTGGAAAAAAAGCAAGGTTTTAGCTGGAGACATCATCACGTCCCAGCGTGGGACAGGCCTAACTTAAACGAAATCTAGGTCTTCTAGTAATTCAGAGTCCAGTCATGTTACTCTTGTTTTAAAAGCAATAATTAGACCCTCATAAAACATACTGTACCCATTTTACATTGACAGAAGTCATTACAATCATTTGAGTGCCTCCTGCCAGCAGGACTGCCTGAAGCCATTACTCTTTGTATGGGTTTTGTCTTTTTCATTCCTACAGATCTACTGAATAACTCACCATTATTTTGGAAGCTTTTTAATTTGTCTTAGAAGCTTGCCCTTATGAGGAAAAGTTAGTCATAAAGAGGTCCTTTGCCTAAATGGAACAAGTTAATACAAGCCTATCTGCACACCAATTTTATGTACATGTGCTGTGGCACAAACTGCCCCAAATACTTCTAGAATCCAATGGTGCTGAAAACAGTTACGTCACTTCATACATTTTTCACGTTTCGGATTGATTCTTAAGACACTTCAGAAGTGATGCATTTTCATATTATGTAATAGTCTCTTTTAGACACTTTTCAAGTTTATATCTACAAAACAGGAAAAGAAAAAAGCTCATTTCTCGTATTGTCTTTTTAATGCCTTTGGCTTTACAAACTTTAAATGCTGAAAGTACAGTGTGGAATTAAGCTTACTGAATGTGTGGCCTTGCTGTGGTCAGGAATGTACAGGATTAAGACAAGCAGTGCTAAATCATGCTTGCCAGTACGTTTCCAGGGGATACAGCTCTGGACGAACTTGACTCAACCTTCACTGGTTCTGTTGTAAAACAAGGTACTCCAAAGACAAAGGACAAGCTTTAAAAGCAGCTGGGATAGTCACCTCTAAAAATGGCAACTCAGCGTTCATTAGTGACCTTCTTAAAAAAAAGTGTCTTATAAATCCTTTTACCATCTATGTGCCAAAAATCTTTACATTCAACACCAAAGGGTACATGCTGTCAGAGAACAAATAGCAACAGCTTTATGAACTGCAGTGTTAAAAGGTAATTCTCTGAATATCTTGAAAAGCTTCAGAACAGTGAGTAAACAACCTTATTTTACTGCTTGGAAATCCAAGGTACAATCCCTGAATTTGCATATATTATGCTGACTCCGTAAGAAGGTTATAAACAATTAGAATCCTTAAAATCTATTTCAACTAACTTGTATTTGTTTAGCCTGAAATAGAAAGGCAGCAGTACACCACATGCCAGGTAAAATTTTCAGGGAGAAAAAGTATCTTTTATGAGAAAAAATTATATACTTTGAAATATAGAAGAGCATCAGGGTACAAGTATTTTTTCTTTTCAGCTACAGATGTGACATAATTACAATATCAGTGGGTTTTTTTCTTGAAAGGGAAAGCAATCAATACTTTTCCAACTAAATTACAGCAAGGTTCGTGACATGTTAGTGTTCAACTTCCCCGATAGTAGGGGGAAAAAAAAAATAAAAATTCTGAAAATAACAGCTTAAGAGGATGCTGTGTTTCTGTGAACCACAACCAGAGTACCTGTAGCTCAGCACACCCACCAAAAAGGGTTAATAAAGACTCTAAAGTGCTTGCAGATCAGCATTAAGTCATCCAGTCCTTTTTTTTTAATCCAGCAGTATTAGTATCAAACACACAAAATATATATTACACACAATAAATAGCAGTTTCTCATGTTGCCGCATTTCAAAAGAACAGGAGATAAACTGTTTTGGATAATAGGCTAGGCTTTCACAGTTAAATCTAAGATTTATGGGAGAAGCATTAGCTACTGTATAATACTGGAGCAGGCTAAAAAGAAAAACAAGCATATGCCAATTAATCTTGCAGCATGACAATATGGTGCTAAAATCAGACTACTAAGATACAAGTGTAGGCAGAGAAATAATTTGTCTTCTATTCAGAGGCTTTTTTCCTTGGAGTAGGGAGAACGGAGGAAAGGAGATGCAAAGGCCCAAACAGAAACAAAAAAATTCTTCCCATGCCCTTTTTCATACAAGGTTGGAAGTATCCCACAAATAATCTTCAAAATAAGTAGAATCTGCTAGCATGAGCTAAATTTAGTTGCATATGTTTTTCACAACTTCCCCTCTTCTTCCTGAGGGCATACACTTCACTAAGTTATCTTGCACTCATTAATCTATATTATCTGTAAAATTTCTGAGGAATACTGTACCATACAGAGAAAGCATCCTTTTGTGATTGAAAGTCTTGAAACAACGTTCTCAGAACAAGAAAGGAAACTTTCTACTTGCCCCCCTCCCCCCTAGGTTTCCCACTATGTTGAAAATCAGTAACTATCAGACAAAATATGCCTGTTATCTTAGCTATGGCTGCAAAAGAGCACAAGAACACACACAAAAACCCTATCTTTGAAGAACTATTTCTGCTGCAATTCTACTTCTCCTTTGGGATAACAAATTCTCTATTCTATCACGGAATAGAGAAAATTAGTGTTTACTATTAATATTTCTTTTCTTCCTTCCAAGGATAACAAGTGCATTCCCCCATAATTACTCCTTTCCACTCTACACGCTCTTTTCCAGGATGTTGCTGATCATCTTTTTTTAAATATGAAACCTTATTTCTATTTGCAGAAGATTCAACCGCATTAACGTTAGTCATTACTAGAATAAAACGAACACTAGCTCCTCCTCTCTTTGACTTCTATACATCCTTACCTCTTTGAAAGATGTATGATTTCCTATCCTCATCTCCTGTGTTAATGAAATAAAGCAAAAGTTTCACCTTCTAGAAACCCTTCAGTTACTGTTTCTCAATACAGCTACAACCATCTCACCATTTCGGTGCACCAAGTATTACCTTCCAGTGGAAATGCTGACACAACTAAACACAGTCAAGTACAATTCCTCCAAAAAAAACCCTCTTCAATGGGCAGTGGGGGTTAAACGTGGCTAAAACATAAAGTTGTAATGATGAGTAACAAATCAATTTAAAACAAAAGTGACTTTAAGAACTACTCAAAACAAAAGCAATAGTTTCAGATTAATATTCCCAGCACCCATCACTGAACAAATCGCTTTATTATCTTTATGCAATCATGTTTTTACCAGGTAATAATGAAAAAAGAAACAAATCAAAAGTAGCAGCAACTATTCCTTACATTGTCAAGTCCTGCTGGCTAGATTTGAGGAATTCTATAGTAAATGCAAATTAGAAAGTACCTTTAATCAAGAATAATTTTAAGCAATACTCAACATAATACTCAATGGCATCGTTCATGAAAATACAATTTGAGAAGATGAGACCAAAATCCTTACTGCTGCTTCAAAATGTTGCTTACAATTAAGATACTTCTGCTCTAAAGAGAATAAAAACATGCAAGTAGTAAGTAATGAAAACATATACAGCAATGAAGGTCCTTCAACATTTCCTATCCTACTTACAGAGTAACAGCTAAGAGACGAAAAGAACACCTCATGATCCAATACTTCTATGCTATACCTGTAAATCCATGTTCAGAAAAAGACACCACTATTAGTACTATATTAAAGGACAATATTTAATGCTATATAGCAGAGGTGAAATTTCTTTTCTACTACTGTCCAAGCTAGAAAAGAGCGTTTGTTTTGTTTTTAAACTCAGTGCAAATAGTAAAATAATTCTGCTGTGTCTCATACATAGGTACAACACTACATATCATAGCTGATCATACCAAGGTTAGCATAAATCTCTGCATATCTCTTTAAGTCAACCTGTGTGCCTGCCTTTCTTCCTTTGCCTCAACTCACAGAAAGATGTCTAGAGACCAGTAAAAGTAAAAAGAAGCATCAGGGCACATTCTAGTTTCCAGACTTAACCCAATCCTGCAGCCTGTCAAGCAAAGCCAATACAATCTCACATTTTATCCATAAACCCTTCCCTTTCCCAAAACTCCTTTCCCCCTCCCGTTCTCTTTCATGCATTCACTAGAAGTGAGAATTTTTCAGTAATGACTTCTGAATAGGGTACTTCAAAACTCTGCAGTCAGACCAGTTTTTTCTTACTTCACATAAATGCTCTGTAGAATTACAGAGTTATTTTAGTTGGGCCAGACTATATCTACTTCTCCCTCCACCCTGGTTCAAACCACATTGAGTCCTGAAGCACCGAGATGAAGAACTGCGTCAATGTGCAAAACATACCAGAAGAGAGAGGGGAAAACAGATAATGCGGAAGAAGCAATGATGCTTTCTACTTTATGTGCTCCTCATACAAGAGTTTTAACAGAAGAAAATTAAGAATGTCTTAATACCAACTTCTGATTGAAATCTATACAAGTTCAGTGTTCAGTTTTATTCTCAAAACACACTATTTATGGAAAACCACCAGAATCAAATACTGTCTTCTAAGTCTCTTAGAGATACAAGCCCACATTACTTACCTACAAGTGATCAGCAGACCCATTAAACAGGGGGCCCCATTCCTACCAGTAATGCTAACTAAAAATTGTACATCTGAGCCAACAGGATCCTCAAAGCATAGCTGTAAAATAAAAATACATTTTCACAGAAACACCCATAATCCAACAAATTAGATTACTAGATTTTTGTCTTTTCTAGTAAGGAAAACAAAAATGTCCCAGTAGGAAATTACAGCGAACCAATGAAAAAAAAAGTCTTGAGGAAATATCAACTGTACTTCAGACTAAGCTATCTTTTTAAATTAGAGTAACTGCAAAATTTTTATTTTGACTGTAACATGGGGTATACTCACTCTTAAACATAATGTGCATAACCTGAAAGTTGACATGAATTTTCACTTAACATAACCAACAAATATATTGCAAAGTCACTAAAAAACAATAATTAGAACAGCCCTGTTAGAAAATTTACTTCCAACCTTTCATTTTATTTGTAGGCAGAATTTTATTTACAGAAAAGAAGCCACTTTTATTTTAACACTTTTTGGTCTCTGTGGTTCAAAAATATTTATAGGTATCAGTCACTGGAATAGTGGAAGTATGAGGAATTTTTTGAGGCCAATATTGGCTTCTTCATAAAAGTGATTTTAGGAATTCTGCTGTGGAAAAAAGGAGCCACTTCAAATAAAGAGAGTTTAAGAACAGCCATAAGCATTTTGCTATGAATAAAAGAAAAAATAATATGTGCATGTATATATACACATACAAAATAGTTAGACCATACATACATATGCACTCATACATTGCCAAGCCACTCTCCATCTTGCCAAACCACTCTCCATCATTTATCAGTGGTCTTAGTCAACAAGGGAAGTCCCAGACAACTGGAGGCTTGCCAATGTGACACCCATCTACAAGAAAGGCCGGGAGGAAGATCCAGGCAACTATAGGCCTGTCAGGCTGACCTCAGTGCCAGGAAAGATCACGGAATGGATCATCCCGAGTGCACTCGCACGGCACGTGAAGGACGACCAAGGGATCAGGCCCAGCCAGCATGGGTTCACGAAAGGCAGGCCCTACTTGACCAACCTGATCTCCGTTTACAACCAGGTGACCCGCCTGGTGGATGAAGGAAAGGCTGTGGATGTTGTCTACTTGGACTTTAGTAAGGCCTTCGACACAGTCTCCCACAGCATTCTGCTAGAGAAACTGGCAGCCCATGGCTTAGACAGGTGTGCTCTTCGCTGGATTAAAAACTGGCTGGATGGCCGAGCCCAGAGAGTTGTGGTGAATGGCGTTAAATCCAGCTGGCGGCAGGTCTCAAGCAGTGTTCCTCAGGGCTCAGTTTTGGGGCCAGCCTTGTTTCATATCTTCACTGATGATCTGGATGAGGGGATTGAGTGCACCCTCAGTAAGTTCGCAGATGACACCAACTTAAATGGGTGTGTTGATCTGCTTGAGGGTAGGAAGGCTCTGCAGAGAGATCTGGACAGACTGGATCAATGGGCTGAAGCCAACTGCATGAGGTTTAACAAGGCCAAGTGCCGGGTCCTGCACTTGGGTCACAACAACCCCAGGCAACGCTACAGGCTTGGGGAGGAGTGGCTGGGAAGCTGCCTGGCAGAAAAGGATCTGGGGGTCCTGGTGGGCAGCTGGCTGAACATGAGCCAGCAGTGCGCCCAGATAGCCAAGAAGGCCAATGGCATCTTGGCCTCTATCAAGAATAGTGTGGCCAGCAGGAGTAGGGAAGTGATCGTGCCCCTGTACTCAGCGGCGGTGAAGCTACAGCTTCAGTACTGTGTTCAGTTTTGGGCGCCACAGTATAGGAGGGACATTGAGGTGCTGGAGCGTGTCCAGAGAAGGGCAACAAAGCTGGTGAGGGGTCTGGAGAACATGTCTTATGAGGAGCGGCTGAAGGAATTAGGATTGTTTAGTCTGGAGAAGAGAGGCTGAGGGGAGACCTTATTGCTCTCTACAACTACCTGAAAGGAGGCTGTAGTGAGATGGGAGCTGGTCTCTTCTCCCAAGTAACTAGCGATAGGACAAGAGGAAACGGGTTCAAGTTGAGCCAGGGGAGGTTTAGGCTGGACATTAGGAAGAAATTTTTCACTGCAAGAGTTACCAAACATTGGAACAGGCTGCCCAGGGAGGTGGTTGAGTCACCATCCCTAGATGTGTTTAAAAGTCATGTAGATGTGGTGCTTATAGACATGGTTTAGTGGCAGACCTGGTAGAGTAGGGTCAGTGGTTGGACTAGATGATCTTAAAGGTCTTTTCCAATCTAAACAATTCTATGATTCTATGATACACCACTAACCAAAAATTCAGAAAAGAACGTAAGTTTCAGCATTTCATTGCTCTCCTACACCCAGCATCACAGCTCCACAGGCTTATGCAACACCACATAAACAAAGACAGCATCTTTCTCTCACTGGAAAATTCACTTCCCAGTATCTATTCCCAGACTGGACAGAATTGCCTATCCAAAACTCCTTCTGGCTAGGGCTAAAGACTACTGGGCATGCTGGCACACAGTCTGTTGTTCTGTCCAAGTAAGAAGGAATTATCAGCTGTTCAGTCCAGGACCTGTATTTGGGGACAGCCTCCCACTTGTTGGAGAACAAGTTCACAAAAGCCACTCCTCAACTGTACAGTTCCGTAGCACCAAAAGCCTCGATAATGAAATCGGGCTTCCTTCAACCTTCTAACAAATTATTAGCAAAGGAAACAATGTTTTGCAATTTCCCACTTTGGAAATAGATTTCTTGCACACAAGCTGGCACCTTCTCAGAAAGGACAAGTTTAAAAATAGATCAAAATATAAGGTGCCCCCTCCCCCCCACAGCCATTCATCTGCATATTTTATGAAATCGTTTCCAAAAAAACTTTTCTTAGCTTCCTATTCTAGCTGGGGAAGTCACACATAAGTTAGTCCTCTGCTGAAAGAAAACTCAAAACAGCACTAGTATAACAATTGCAATTGCTTTCGGATAACTACTAGGGAGAAAAGTAAAATTTCTCATTAGTCCAAAAAAGATCAGAATATTCTGAGGGGGAATACCAAGAATAGCAGTTTCTGCTATTTGTTTTCCTTGAAACAGGGAGTTTTTAAGATTACGTGATTTGTAGACCAATTAGGACAAGTTAAAATGGCAAATGTTACAGGACAGTGAACACTACAGAACACTAATTTTGAATAATGCTGACCACAGACATCAAACCTTACATGTTTTTCAATATATACAGTTCCTAATAAATATTATAGTTAAGAAATAGCAACATTGTTAACTAGGAGTAAATACAACCCACACGCATTTGAGAAAGATTTTGACAGAACAGATAATTTTTACCATTCTCAAAGTGACATTCCAGTGAGGTGAAAACCAAAAGGAACCATAAAATCAAATCCCCCTCAGTTGGGCTTCAGAATACTAATCTTTTTCACAGAAAGGAATGAAAGATTATGTACAGCAAAGACACACCGCCAAAGTCTGACTTGCATCAAAAGTACCTTATAAAAGCTTCCTTCTTCCCTTCAGAAGAACATAGATGACAAAGACCGGTGGTTTTTATTTATATAAAATTAGAATTATAGATAACCTAAAAACAGATATAAATTCAATTACTAGATACATGACCTAGGACGGTTTATTAATTATTTTTATTTCCCTCCTCCCTCAAGGTTCTCGGCAATTTATTTCTGATAGTCTTTTTAGGAGGAATGTGACACCAAAAGAAACAGGTGTTAACCTATACAGTGAACGTATGACAATGCTTAATTTAGCCTGAAAGATCCCATATGCAACCTTTATTACTACTACAGAAGACACACTTTGTCAGACTCCTAAATTATATGAACACATATATGTAAGGTATTTATTCCTTGAACTCACCAAACATTTTAAACTACCACTACCAAGACTGAAGAAAAGTATTCAAACATACAGAGTCTATTAAAAATACGCTGTGATCTACATATGATTTTACAGCACTGCACAGTATTTTGCTTACTGCACAGTCCCATGAAGCTGCAACATATGCTTCACTGAAGAAGTCTTCCAGAAAGAAGAGGCTAGAGATGGAGACAGCACCCAACCGCATCCCACAACACTGCTTCCCCAGTTAACAATTGCTGCCTTTTCCCAATTCTCTTCCGTTCCGAATCTGATACAGGTTGACATTATATACATTTAAATAACTCCGAGATTGTTTGCAACTCCCATTTGTGTCCACAGCAAACCTAGAACACTGATTTTTTTTGTTTGTTTTGTTGGTTGGGGTTTTTTTTTAAACTGTTACCTTCCACCCTACCCAAACACTGAAGGTGTCTCTTGGCTCCCTCCTTTCGAAAGCACTGAAAATTCCAAGTGGACAAAAAAAACCCTATAAATTTAAAATGTTTCAGGATTGCCGCTTCAGAGAATTCCAAAGGACAAGAGGAGTCCACAAACAGAAATGTAATTTTTTTTAATATATTTTAAATAGTTAAAAGGAAAAGTAGCACTTTTTTTTTTTATATAGGTTGAACTCTTAGCATTGAACCATCTAAAAACCTTAAATATAGCTGAAATTGAGTCCTCCGTGTTTCAAGCATTTGTCCTCTCACTCTTGAATCTTTTCCAGGGGTTAAGGTCAAGCAAACAACCTGAGAAACCATTGTCTGCCAGGATTTGCTACAAGAATCTTTTGTGAACTGTTTCAGGTATTACAAAAGCGTCGGGACCAGGCGGCCAGTAGGCAGTTCTCACATTGCTGTTCAGTGTTAGAAGTTGTCAGGAATGCAAAGATATTGACAGAATTATAACAAAACTCAGTCAAAATACCTGTTAGACAATTAGGGTTATATTTCCAAAGAGTTACTATATTTTCTTCAAATTTGTAAATGTCTTTTAATATAATCTGATGAGCACAAAATAAGAATCTGCTATTTGTTAACATTTTACCAATCATTGCCTTTGTCAACCACTCCAATCTGAAATCCTTAAGAATAACTCAAAGTATCAGTGACGCGTTCACCGTCTCATTCTTCCTTTGCTACTTTTTCTTCGTAAGTTCCTTTGCTTTAGACTAAGCACACAATCAAGATTATGCTTAATTTAACAAGATCTCTGAAAGTAGATTTTTCACTTTGTCCTAAAGCATACCATGCAAAGGCAAAAGGCCAAGCCACAGTTACATGAGAGATTTTAAATGTGAAAGTAGTAAACATAAGGGTAGCTTGAAATAAATAGTTTACTTTGGGTTGTTAGGCTAATTAATTTTTGTTTGACATTATTAGTATATTGCAGCAAGCAGTGATTTAAGCAGCTGCTTAAACACAGATCATGCAAATATATGAGCATAGGCTAATGGAAAGAATGGCATATTTATTTAGATTAAACATTCCTGAATAAATTAATTAAAAAATACTTGGATCACAAGCAGAACTGTGCGGCTTTCTGAAATAAGCAGCAGAAAATAACTTGCTTTGCTAGTCCACATGAGGGAGAGCACCAAATGAAATATGGTGAGTCCAACAAAGATTCTGAAGTTGTTACAAGCCGTTAACAGATCTCATTTGAAAAGAACAGACTTACATTAAAAATAATTCCTCAGCTTGCTTTTCTTTGGAAAAGTATAGAAGCATTTTTCATTATTCAGACTAATTTTCATAACCAAAATGCATTGTCGTTCGCCTTGATGCTGTGTAATGTTTCTTGGTTCTGTTAAGCGGTACATAATTATAATCTTCCACTTCCCCCAACAGATACCATAAATTCTTCATCTTTTGACAGTTTCAAACAATTAGGCTTCAAAAATACGCATTGAGGCATATAGCTTAAAATTTATGTGAAGCTGTTAGGCTTTTAGATGACAGAAGGGGTCTGAGTGGTATTTAGTGCTTAAATCCCAAGCTCTGAAGATGTGACGGAAGTGGCAGAGCCACCTTTGGTCATTCTAACACCTGGAAACAATCCATTTAAATCTAAGATTATATCAGCACTCAATCCTCTGACCTTTCAATGCACAGCAAAGGGACTACAGCAGTAGAGACTCAGCATTATGAGCTTACTGAAAAAAACTTCATATGGATACATTGTCTCATTATGTTAGCTCATTTTGAGTTCTGAAAATAAAACAATAAAAGTAGTTATTGAATGCAATAGTACTCCACAAAGCTGCAAGGAACATTCTAGATACCAATGGGTAAAATCCAGAGTATGCCTGCAATTTTCCTGTTATGCCCATGCAAAAACATTACAAGAAGGAACATCATGACTATATTTCTTGAGACCAGTCTTCTCACACCAGGGAAACAGATGGACACTCTTCATCAGGGAAATCACAGAATCATAGAATACCAGGTTGGAAGGGACCTCAAGGATCATCTGGCCCAACCTTTCTTGGCAAAAGCATGGTCTAGACAAGATGGCCCAGCACTGCATCCCCTTCCACTTCACCTAAATCCCTCCACGAAGACTGTGTGAGCTAAAGGGGCCACACAGGAAGTGCGAAGTGAGGTCTGCTTACCTGAAAAAGAAAAACAGGCTGGGAGGAACCTCGGAGTCCTTTCCCACAGCTTGGGCAGAATATAGCAGACTTAAAAAGTGTGCCTGATGATATGCCTCCAGTCCCATTTACAATCCTTCACACAGCCTCCACAGATCGCCCACTCCAGTTTCAGTTCTTCAAGTGTAGTTCAACTCTCCCCCCACCACTACCCCATTTAAACCTTTGTTGCAAACTCATCTGATGATAACTTTTTGTGCTATGCTTCTTGGATCAGAGGGGAACAACCGATCACCATCCTCTTTTCAGAAATCTTATATTTAAAGAATCACATTGACAGCTGATAGTTTTCCAATTCCTTCAGGGTTTTTTGTCCCCACAAATCACCTTCCCCAAACATTTTATTCTTCCCTTATCCACTGTACTCTCCGCAGTTTGTCCTTTGCTTTCCTTTCTCTTCCACTTTTTTAAAGGGCAGTGCCCAAAATTAGAAGCTAGCTAAGTGGGCCTTCACAAGCTCTGAGGGAGCTCAGAGCTGGTGCATATTACAAAGGGCAACTCCAAACATCCCAGATTATAAAATTTTATAAAACACCATGCTGTCATGTTCATAGTCCGCTATAATCCTATACCCTACCCAAACCCTAATTCCCTCTATATCTACTAACCGAATGATCTCTTATTTTAGGTTTGTACTTTTGATTTTAATTTTTACTAGTAATCCATACATTTCCTTTTGATTTGTTCTTCAATGTTTTTGATTAATTTCACCTATTTGTAAACATCAATTTTAATTTTGGTACTGTCCTGCAAAATGCTTGCATCCTCATCTATCCTGGAAGCAATGAAAGTCTTACATGTTTTTCTATTCTAGCATCAACCTGTTATTAAAAAAAAAATTACACAGAAAAATAAGGCCCAGAACACATTCTTGAGTGATCCATTCCAAATTTAGTGCATAACTGATAACTCTGAGTATTTTTCTAAACTGGCTGTTCCCTTGAAAATGCTTAATTGTTTTGCAGTCATTTCATCTAGTTCTGATTTTTCTTATGAAAACTTCATATTAGACCATGTCAAATGCCCTACTGAAGCCACATTTGTGTTTTTTCCCTCTTCTGGTATTCCAGCTAGCCTCTCAAAGCTGTAAAGTAGGTGGGTTCTCAGTAAAACCTGTAAGCTATTTAATGAAACCTGTCCTCTATGTACTGTCAAAAACATTTTTTAAAAATCCTGTACTGACATCTTTCTAAATAACCAGTTAGGCCCCCTCTGCCCTCCTACAAAGAAAAGCAATGTTGCTTCCCACCCACACACACCATCCAATTCTCTGGAAATTCTTCCTTCTAACAAATTCTCTATGTCAAATGGCAGTAAGTCATATGTGACTTCAAAGAATTCCTTAAATAGCAAACAGAGTATATTCATCGGGCCTAACCAAGTTGCATTTATCTAAATTACCTACATATTTTCTAGCACATTCTTATCTTCAGGTATGCACTACTGTTTTGAAATTACATAAAGCATCTGATCACAGATAATCTCTTCTGGATAGGCTAAGGAAAAAAAAAAAAAGAAAAGAAAAAAGATATTACATGCTTCGGCTTTCTCCAAAATCATCTGTTTTTTTCTCTCACTCACTAGGAGAAAGAGACACTTCCTTCTTTATAAGCCTAAAGATAGTAATCATTCTGGTTTTACCAGACAGTGGTCATAGTGAAAAGTCCCAATTACCATCTCCATCCATTTTAATTGGAGAACAGTTTTCTGAAGTCAATTAACAGTTTGTAGAGAACCAAAACTGTTGAACCTAATTTTGAAGCAAATCACTATTTAACTCGGAACAACACACTGTCAGTTAACTGTCTCTCATACGTTAACTTTGCCTTTTGGCAAACATTAAGAAGTCTACAGCTATTTACACTACGTTAACTATATGAAATTTCAGTTTCTTCTTTCGGCAAGCTGACAGGCACACACGATTTCTTTTGCTGCAGATACTATCCTGCAGGAATTCCCCATTAGGTTCTACAACAAAAGGTCCCCAGAAATCTATGTAAAAAAACACCTACTTCCTTAGGTTTTTCTAGAAGTATCTTGAATTTATAAAATCAAGATAGAAATTTCATGATTAACACAGGCTATTGATGGCCAACAGCAACAGAGAATTTATTTTTCCTGACCTACTTACAAGCTGAAAATACAAGGATCTAGGTACTCAAATTAATAAAGTTAGTACTGTAAAAGTTCAGGAAGGTTTGTAATTCTTTGGAGTGATGGGTTAGAACAATTTGTTGTCTCTCTTCACCTACTCATCACTGTTCTCTATCAAAAAAAAAAACCAAACCAAAACAAAAACCAAACAAAACTTAAAATAGTGCAGATGGTATTTACAGACCTTTTAGCACCCCAGACCTTATTCTTTGCTCAGATAAGCTGCCCAATAGACAGAAATTTCAGGAAAGAGCACCACTGCAACACAGTTAGTTTGTTTATAAAAGCATCTATAAGTGGATCTGTCAAGATGTCATAGATCCACCACCTAAACTTTCCCAGCAGTGGGATGTAGCTGTAGCTATTTAAGCAGTGTTTGGCACTTCGAACAATTTTTATCAGAGACAAAAATCAGAAATTTCTCTTTCCTCCCCACATTTTGCACACATGCATCTAACTTCTGAATTTACAGCCTAGAGTCCTCTATCACTTGTACATTAGTTACAAATCATTTACTAAATACTATGGAATATTTTTAAATTATGACAGATTTCTTAACTCTCTCAGATTCTCTCCAATGTAAGAAAGACTTTCATCTCTCATTCTCAGGAAAAAACAAAAAAAAGAAAGCGTAACTGTCGCTATGAATGAAGCTGGAATTCCATCTGTATTCACAAAAAACAGACAGTTCAAACCATTATTTTTAAATTATCAGTTAACCTTAAGGCAAACAATTCTATCAATGGTGGTGCAAGGTCATCTACTCAATTCATATTACATACAAACCACCACCTATCTCAGACAGCAATCTCCACTTAGAAATTAATTTCATTCCAAAAAACTGGAACTCGGTTCCAGTGTCTAAGTGGATTTTCCATGCTTCAGTCCCTGTGTAACAGTTAAAATACCAGGTCCCCTCACTTTTTGAAAATTTATTACAAGAAATAGTATTTATGATTTATGTCAAGTTTTGGACCCTACTTGTTTTTAGAGGTTTTGAATATCCACTAAGCTTTTTTTGCTGGCTTTTGATAAGGAATGAAAATTAGCTACGCTAACTACCTTCAGTTTACATATAGTGAATATAACACATCATACCACAAATGCAGGGCTTCTTACAACGTGCAATTTAAGAAACCCTCAAATATACCTTGCCAGTGTTTTGTTTAAAAGTTAAGTCTACTAGAATGTATTCAAGCTTTTGTGCACTACTAACACATTCTGTGCACAGTAAAAAGCGATGGCCAAATTCAGCAAACTTTTTAAGAGGGCAACTGCAAATTTGGAATCAGAGTATCATTCAGCATTCAATAAGACAGGAAAATCTCTTTTCAAAAGCACTATAAATCTGTTAGAGCATTTTAGTCTATGCAGTTGGTTTTCTGTGGAGAAGGAAGGTCATTATATATTATCACAAATAAGTTTATAATATAAATAGAATTAAATTAAATTCCTCCTGATGCAAAGAGCTTTAAAAAGATGCAGTATTTCTCTAGAATATATATTAACACACACACCCCAACCCCACCCCCCCGAGGATTAATTCACGGTCTATACCATTGCGGCAGCTACTAAATCTCTAGAAAGATACGCCTTTTCTGGTTCCTTCTGGGTGGATATAGGAGCTGGTTTCAAGCCAATACCTGGCAGGAGTCTGTTACTGAGAAAAAAATCAGTTTGCTTAAGCTTCATATTCTGGAATATGGAGTTTAAAATGCAGCATACTGGTAAAGATGCTGGTATGGAGCAAATCAAGAGTTCTTGGTTTCGAGCTCATGAAAAGATTTACACATACACATAACTAAGTTACACACAGATGCCCTGGCAGCTGGTGCTGGGTGCAGGTGCTCTAAATGCCCGTGGTCCATTCTGCAGAGCAGGTGAGAAAGTGATATTCTGCATTAGTAATGGATTATGGCTGGAGTCGTAAGTGAAAATTCAGTGGAAAAAGCCACAGTTCTGGTTTGTGACACCACAAATACTGAAAAGGGAAACCCAAGCAACAGTCATCACACACAAATCTAGGAAGAGGGGTTAGTCTAGTAAGCCTAAATACCACAGGGCAAGCCTGTATTAGGTAAACAGATAACTCAACATAAGCAGCGTGTCTCACAGCTTTGTTCCTTTCCATCACTCACTATTGTCAGCTGCATGAAATTCCCAGATGCAGACAAAATATTTTAGGGCCTTCTCTTCTAGACTGTCAGAAACAGAAGAAAAGAAAGAAATGCTTCTAAACGGATTTTCAGCATAAAAATCATCTAATAAATGATTGACTACAAACTACAATACTTTATGATCTTTCCCCATAGCTTCACAGCAGGAACTGTGATAATACTGTTTCCTTTTCAATATTACAGACGTTGGAACTACACAGTGAATACAGCTGGAAGGGCTGGAAATACAACTCAAGAATACATGCCATCCTTCCACCACCCCTATGAGGTCAGTGGGTGAATTGTTTCACCTGCTTTGCTCAGTAACTAAGCCCTGGTGGTGGCAGAAACGCTTTCTTCTGTCCTTGAAAGTTAAGTAAACACAACACTCCCATGCTGTTCACAATGGTTCTATTTTGTATGGTTTATCGTGCATGAGCACGGTTTTTGTACACAGTTTATACATAAAGTATCAGTTAAAATTCTTGTCCTGAATCATGAGATAGACTGTTCAAGCTGGGCAAAAAAGAAATATATAGCAAACAGACAATAGGTCTGACGGTTACAACAGGACCCTCAACAAATGGACGTTCACTTTTAACAGCTGTCCTCTGGAAATGAGGAAACACGAGAGAAATGTTTCAACATAAAGAAGCAAGGTACAAAATAAATTGACATCAAGAAGACTGAGTCCAACAGAGAAGCCTCACAGTCGTCTTCGGTGAAGATCTGTAGGGCTGTGATTCTACTGATTCCATTCACTGCAAGACATTAAAAGAAAACCACTGAAAGCATTGTTCCTACCAACTCTAGTCTGGACATTAAAAAAAGTCACACACAAGAGAGGAGGGGAGCAAGGGAGGGAGGGGGTGGGTGAGAGATCTAGTGAGAGATCCTGGACTGTTCCCTATAAGCAGTTTGCATACAACCATGCCAGGTGAACTCACGACCTGAAAACCCACTCTAGCACGTTTAACTTAATTTGACTATAACCCTAACATACTTAGCAACTTTTGGAAACTTAAGAGTTGTATTGAAATAAGCACAGACACAGAAAACAGAGTCAGAAGGCATCCCCACCCCTCAAAAAAGAATTAATAAAGCTTCTGATGAGGACTGAAAGGCATTCAAAATTCAGAACAAAAAGTAATAAACTTGCAGATATAGAACTGTCTCCAAAGAAAACCAGGATCACGCTGAATACTGAATCATTAAGTTTGTTCAGGACTCAAGTCCTAAGTTTCTTTAAAACCTCCATCTATATTTCATGATTGCTCAAATACTTACAAATACTCAGTCATTGCAAGCCACAATTTTCACCATTATATCCAAACAAACAGATCAAATCTGACGCAGAAAACTTCAGAAAAATGGGCCACAACTTGAGTGTCTAAAACCACAATTTAATGCCCAAGGATAGGCATCCAAATATTTACATCTTCACTCATTTAATAAATAAATTAAAGTTGAGCATCAGTGAGAGATTTGAACCTGCAGGATGGAGAAAAATGGAAGGCTCAAAACCTAATTTTGCCACCTGAAACTTTCCCAAATCCTCTCCCCAAAAATCCAGACGTAGATGTCTAGGAGAAACCAAGTTATGGAGTCCAAGCTGCTCAGGTATTTAAAATGACTCCTGTAGTCAATACAAGGTGAAAACTGACTTCACAGACCACCTGTCACTTCACCATAACATTGCAAAAATCAGAGATAAAAAATGGCAATCATTGACAGGTAGAATCTTTAAAACCTGATGAATATAAAGCTAACAATTTTCTTCTCAGGAACCGGCCAAGTTCAGGCTAGATTCCAGTTTTCTTTTTTTATCCAGTTTAAGGTACTGCATACATAGAGCACAAATACCCCATAGTCTTCAGTATTAATTCTGCACATTTCTTCATATCCCAATGAAGCAAAGTGAATGACAGCAAATGATCTGCAGTCTAAAGGGTAAAGCAAGAGCAGGGGCAAAGCCACAGATCAGATTACATACATTCTGACATCATCAAAGAATCAAGTACACAAACACACGTCACACACAAGGCCTGGCACTACAGTCAAACATGATACAAGTAAATATTCGACACTTCAAAATGACAAGCTGTGAAATAGAAATAAGTATCTAAACTAAATGCAGCAAAGCCCCTCTAATTTCATTGATAATGAAGGAAGGAAAAACACAATTAAAATTAATGCAGGCAAAAAAAGGTTGTCACAATTTAAATCCTGTAACTCTAATCCTTGTCAGAAGGCTGGAAAAAACCCTCTACATTCATGATTTTCCTGATAAAATATTGCTGGCCTTTCACCCTGAAATATTTCAGTTCAAACACCATCTAATTCCAAAAACTTTCACCAAAACTCACAGTCTGTACGTCCCTGCATGCACTAGATGTGACTTGAGCTTGTGAAGGGAAATGGGTTCCAGTAAAAGCAAGAGGGGAAGGGTGAATCTGACAAGACAGTCTCAAGAAGAGACAAGAAAGTTTTCTCCTTTCTACATCCACAAGAATAAAAACATACAAACACATTCCTTCACAGGTTTTGACTCAGTGAAGGAATAAGCCTACAACTAAATTAGTTCCAACTGGAAAGGACTGAGTGATGCTTTGTGCATACCACCAAAAGCACCAACCTCTCTCAAGCATGCACACACAGTGCTGTGGTAGCCAGAAGGAGGGTAAACACAATGCCTTCATTTTTAAAATTAAGTTTGAGATAACAAATTACTTAATCAACTGCAGTAGTTATAGTAATGTCTAAATCATCTTAGGAAATCAGTACATAACATTAAAGAAAAACACAAAGCATGTTATGAAATTTAAGTAGGAAAATGTTTAGTGGATCAATCACTGGTTTCCTAAAACATATGAAAGACAAGCAAAGTTCTAACTTCCAAGAACAACCTAGTTTTAAATACATAATTTATCAGCTTTATAAAACAAAAAAGAGTAATAAGAATATCTATGCAAGTCTTTCTGCTTTTTGATAAGACTTGTCATACAAATGACTGACTGCATTAATATACAGAATTAACTTTGTTGAAGCTATAGCAAGCAATAAGAGATGATAAAAATGCATAGAAGCCTATTTAATCACAACTTCTTTAATTTTATGCTAGCTCTGGAAATTTTACTTTTAATAGCTGTAGTAATAACACGCATATGAAAATATTCTTAGAGCTTCTTTTTCCTGCTGAGCATCTTTTGCTGGCCTCTACAATCCTTGTCCAGTAAGAAAAAAGATCTTGGAATAAAAGTGAGAAGAGTGGTATTATCAAAGTGTGTAATAGAGCAAACAGAGATAGCGATGCCTTAAAATAACAAAGGCTCACAATCTCATGTAAAACAAACAAATTTATAGACACTCCATACACAAGAGGGTAGGAACTGTCACAATCTGTTAAACTTAACAGAAACTATGCCTCTGTTGTGCATCGGCAGGTAACTTGATGCTTTACAAAATGTTTGTAAGTATGGATAGCCCCATGGCATGACATCATGCACATAAACGTTAACTTGTGAGACAAAAACATACAGAAATTATTGCACTTTAGCCCAGTTTTCCACCAGCGCTGATAAATCTGTAGTTGCATCTGGCAGATTCTGATTTAACCCAACAGTTTAATTCTCTATAGCTGCTCAGTACAGCAACACAACACAACACCTATTTAAGTGAACCTGTTATCCCATAATCCTCACTGTTACGGTTTTACTACACTGCTTGACAGCTGAAATATGTTTAATTTTTTTAAAAGAGAGTCATAATTCCAATTACCTTCCAAGTTAGCTATCTTTTCAGTAGCCAGTTTTTGGATAATCCTATCCAAATTAAGGATTTTGCATTTTCTTCTTCAAAGGTTCACATAGTGACTTTACCTGAATTCATTACTTGAAAATAACTATTGAACCAAGTCAATCTCAAAAGTACAAAAGCTTCCAATTATCTCTTGTTTTTTTGGCTAAGACCATCTGTAACATTCAGAGATGATGTAGCAGTGATTGAGTTCAGATTATAAAATCCCAAATAGTTTAAGTACTAGAATATATATTTGGAAGGGTAAGGAAGATTACAGGCACTTTTCTTGCATTTTGTTAAGAGAACTTGTTATTGGAAAAAAAGAGAAGACGATACCAAAGAAATCTCAGCAAAATACAGTGCCAAGTATTGAAGTTAGTTAAATGACAGAAGATTTTTCATAAACCGAGGAAAAAAACCTTCCCAAAATAGCTTATTTTAATGAACCACAGTAAAAGAATTCCATAGGTATTATCTTCAGCACCATCTCAATTTAGAGGACCAAAAATGGTGGGAATCTTTCATATCACAAGACAAGTTTTTTAGAACTACTGAACTAAGCATACATTAAATAAATTAATCCCTACAGCATACTCTGGGTGAAAAGACTTTTTTTTTTAGTGTAACTGGAAATATAAACAAAGATATGCAAATTATGTGCTTGTCAGCACCTCTCTATTCAGATGCATGTCTCTATTGTTCACAGAAGAAAAATGACCACCAACACCTGTAACCCTGTCATTGCTCATTCTGTCAAATCTAAGGTGTCGAGTAATACTTCCCCCAGTATTCCAGTAACGCAGAGATTTTTCTAACTAATACACAGTAATGGCAAGTCAGCCTTCACTGGTGCTCTAAAGAAAAAAATAATTTCAAAAAACAGTGGAAAGAAAACGTAACAGAATAGTGTCAAAAGCCTTCACATCAACATCTATGTGTGTGCTTACTATTTGGCATTCATCACCACTGCATCTAAATGCCTATCATACATGCGTAGATCAAATTATAACCTCCAATTAACACTTCATATCTAAGTAAAGCCAGTATACAAAATACATTTTTATCTGTAAAAGGGGAAAACTTTTTTCATATTGATGAACTGGAGGTTTCAGCATTCTCTGTATCAAAAAGAACCCCATCTGAATTATAACACAAAAGTTAAACATTCTATAGAAAGGAATTTAAACCTCTTTTCTTGATTTTTTAAATACAACACCTGGGAAATTTGCCAGATCTTTAAAATATCTCCCAATGTAAGAAAAACAGACAGAAAAATAATTTTTACAAAGTCTATCCTTTAAAAAAAATTGGTGAAAATAAGTTTTACTGACATAGTGTGTTTTGCAGCTATTTGTTTTAGATGCTCTTAATTAATACAGAATTATTTATGCAATTATGTCTTAAGCAGTCAAGGAAGATAAACTGAAGAACTCTCAACAAGGCAAATTCTGCAGACTGGAGGTGGTCAATCAGATTCCAGGTGCAAAGGACAAACCCAGAGGAAAATCAGAATGTTTACAGAAGTGACATTCCTCCATACTGTTCTAAACATTATTTGTGTCTCATTGAATCTGAAGGACTCTCAGAGAAGAATTACAGCTAAGGAATTCTAAACAAAGCAATCCATCAGATTTGATATCCCTAGCATATGAAAAGCTCTACCTGATTAAACCAAAGAATAAATATCAGAGGGATGTAGAAAAATATGCTGCATCTATTTCTGACTGCTTTGAAATAAAAGACTCAAACTATATTTGAAAAACGCTTTCAGATTCCAAATACCTCCTTGTAGTATGTCACCAAAATATTCTCCATGTACATCTGCCACAGTGAATACTAAAAATAAATACTGCCAACTGTACCACAGGCACTGCTGTACAACAACCACAGGTTCTTTTGCAATTCACCATCATTCACAATCTAACAGGAAGTGAGGTAAGAACATTCTGTAGTATTTAAACAAATTAAAAACCTTAGATGACTTCATGTTTGTCAACATACTCTGTCTTTTGGCCAGTTACAAGTTAGTAGTGATGGCACACGTGCTGTATTTAAAGCTTAACAGGGATACATGTTCCCATACATGTCTGTACAGTCCGGACAGCAATAAGAACAGCTATTTATCAAATAGTTTTTTCTAAGCGTCTGGTAAGCTTTAAGTAAATTATTTGAACACGGAAGTATAAACCAAACATATCTAACTGAAAAAGCAGAGATCACTACACAATTCAATCTGGCTGAACCAGTTGCTTTCAAAAGCTTTCCCTATTTGCTCGATGATAATAAGCAGGCAGTGTTTCACATACTAAGAGACCTGAAACCTCCTTTCATCACTGCAGTTCTCTCCAAAGCAACTGTAGATACCATGTCACCACAGACCATCACAAACTGGAAGTCAGATCAAGCGCAGTGAGCTTAACTTCTTGTGGTCAACACATTACAGAGCTATCTCAAGATGACCCTTCTCGCTCTCTGCCAAATTATGTTCATACACACTTACTGGATTTGTTGATAACGTTAGACTGAATTCAAAGGTGGCAGAAGACTCATGTTATCTGATGAATTTCACCAATCACGACTCATTATTTTGCTGAGGCAGTCCCAGTTCTCTAGCACCACACATTTTACCTATATAATCTGTTTTCTCACATTGGCTTAGATTTAGCATGTCTCACAGCAAACTTCTTGTAAGCAAGTGCCAGAAAAAGTGTGGAAGAGAAAATTTTCAAATCTTGTCTGTTTTGATCTTTCTTATTTTAAAAGAACTAATTCAAGGATATATCTGGCAATTAACTTAGGAGCCTCAATTTGTCTAAATAACCATTCCTGTTAGGAAACATGACATGCTGCGTTCCCTCTTAGTTGCCTTTATATCCATTCAGCCTCTGGTTCACTGTTGGCATCTTAACAAGACCTAGACTACTTTCACCTCTGACCACTTCAAGCGTTTATGGAGTTGCATTGCACAGTTGTGTATATTTGGACCTATGTTCTTTTCCTACAGTTTTGTTTTCTTAATATTGAAGTGCCCAAACATCTACGTCGTGTCCTAGAACTCTTTTGCTTCTATGGTATTCGCACACCTGTACACTGGTGCCCAACAATTTTCAGTGTTTCCTTTCAGTACAAGAAAGATTTTTCAGAACTTCACCAAGATAAACTTCAGCATGTTTCACTGCAGAATTTAACTCTATTTATATAGAGAGTCAACTGAATAATCTGAACTGCAGCACATGCCTGTACTTGCCACCTTTAAAATAATATGTGCTGTGTATGTTGACAGCAACCAATAAGCCCTGTTGTTCTCTTATTAGAGACAGTCAAGTCTACTTGCTTATTTCTAAAGGCCTGGAAAACTTATTTTCCCTTCCCACTCATCAAACTTGGATAGAAAATAAATATTTTTTTAAAAAAAAGGAAATAAATAAAAAAATTTAAAAATGTGCAACCTTCAGTAAAAAACTAAAAGGCATTTGGTTTTGGTTGGTGGTTTGGTTTTGGGGGTTTTTTTTGTTTTGGTTTGGTTTCTTGTTTGTTTGTTTGGGTTTTTTTGTTTGGTTGGTTTTTTTGTTTTGTTTTTGTTTTTAAGCTACCTCTTCTGGGTCCAAGGCAGGAGGAATTCCTTCCAGATTTGGTGTTTTTCTACCAGGTTGGTTTCAAAGCGACTATGGTCACAACTTCATACTCTTAATGGAATCAGCTTTTAAATTCTTTGCCTTCAGTAAGCTCCCAAGAGTTTCACTTTGCTTCTACGCCCTCTATCTCTCCCTTTAAAATGGAAATCAGCTTGTAATTTTAGTCTTCCTTCTGACAAAGGCAGGACCATCTCAACATGCAAAAGAATCATTAACAGACAGAAGACACTGTCTTTTCACATAGCAATGCATCCTTTTACTCTCATTTTATGAGCTTTATGAGCTAGTCAATATTTTATCAGAAGAAAGGAATGATGTTTTTTATCTTAGTGTCTTTCTCCTTTCAACAACCATCAGTGACAGCCTTTTCTCTGCTTCTGTGGCTTCCTGAGTATATCCATTTGTAACTCATAGGCTTCACAGTCTGGAACTAGTACTTCTCCTGACCTCTGTCCCTTCACTTGAAAATGTCCAGCTGCCTCGGTGCTGAATGGCTCTTGGCCATTCGGTCCTGGCTCACTGAATTACCTCTCTAAAGCCCTTAATAAGTACAGTTCTCCTACTTACCCTAACTTTGACAGTTTCTTAAGGCATTCCCTTCCTGTCACTCAGTCAGCCTCTGCAATGTCTCAGTTAAACTGAAGTCCATCCCCCGGCCTTTGCAGAGCTGGCATTGCACTTCAGCCCTTTTCTCCTATCCTCAAGGTCACTACAATCGACACAGGACCAACTAGTAAAGGGCTGCACACTAGAAGCAGGAGCTGAAAAAGTATTGAGAAATGGCGTGCTTCCAAGTCTCCAGAGAACAGATCCAGAGGATCTAAGGAGGAGACTACTTTGCTAAAATTGTACCAAAGTTCAGGCTTAGAATTATTATAGGTATAATAAATGGCTGTCTTCATGCCAGATAGCTCCTTATAACTATTATAAATCTACCATTATTTTCATTTTACACTTAAGCAAGAAGCAGCTGATACCTGTCACAGCCAGCTCTATGTTTCAGCTCAAACAGGTGTTTCTCCAATAGAAATGGTTCATCAGTTCCCACTCCCCATACACTCCAGGGAAGACAACAACTTATGATATTTAACTGAAGTCTGAAATCCCTTCACACTCCAGGAGGTCAAATTAAAGTCAGTCATTTATACAAATTATACAGAAAGCAGAGAGAGTTGGCTGAATTTTAATTAAAATGAATGGCTGTGTAGGCAGGATGAGCTGAGCCGTTCCTCACCTGTTTTGCTGAACACAGAAGGCAGTACAGTATGTACCATACATTTAAACAAAAGAAGCAGAAACACGTTCAAAATATTCCCTCAAGAAAGACAGCAGCAAGAAAAAGAATCTTTCGTTGTATTCAGCCTTCGGAAAATACTCACTAAATACCACACAGCACTGTTCAAATTCCCACTCAGTTCAACTGCATAACCTCTATATGATATTGTAATCCACTCTTCACTGAATATCACGAAAAGAACATACACATTACATGCATGCCTCTCTTGGCATCTACTTCTACGAAACATTACCAGAATAACAGGAAGCCATAACACCACATAATACCACCTCAGCAAACTTCCAGTATTCTGAGGTTGAAGATCTTAATTCCAGTACAGCTTCCTCTGCAACGAGGAAGATAATCAATAAGCATGGCCTTGAACAATTTCTGACTATAGTTTGCATGGCAAAGTGTGAAAATTGCTATATAATGGCAACTTTTAAAAAGACAGATGCAGAATTAATGCAAATTATAAAATCTGTGCAACCTCTAGTTAGGAGAAAAAAACATTACCACACCTTGGCAGCCGTTGCAGTGTTGACATAGTCCAGTTTTTCATGTATTTTAGGAACATCTTCATCTCCCTAAAACTCAATGATGAGAAGTCAATCAAAAGCGTTGCAGGACACAATCTAGAGCCAAGGTAAAGTTCTACATCTACTTTTGCTGAAGCCGTAACTTCTTGGTAGCTTCACTGAAAGCTCTAGGGATGGGTCAGAACACATCCTCACGGATGAGATGGAAAGTGGCAATGTTACTACTACTCACTAACCTTGTTTCTGGGAGCTCCATTCTGCCATTCTGGATTTAACGTTCAGCTTTCACTGTATTTTGTGAAGGGCTACCAGCTGTTGCTCTCAGAGATCTCTAAAGTATCTTTCGTAGGAGAATGGATAGAAATGCACTATGTTTCATGGGGATGAGTTGACAAACTCTTAAAATTTAGCAAGAAGCAAGAATTTTTGTTGGCCAAATGGATTTTATGTTTCAGTCTTATTCAGAACTGACTATTAAAAGCCCTATTAAATTAAATAAATAAAATAAGATGAAATACAAGGGATTAATTCCTCTGCCCCTACTTTCTTATTACAGTATACAGCCATTGTTTGCAGACAGCCATCTGTCAAGTCTCAGAGCGCAAGCAATCTTTTGGCTTAACATGGTCCACCAAAAGATAAGCTTAATTATGACAGAATAAATCAAACATATCTGTTAGAGGAAAAAGAAAAAAAAGATCAGAATAAGTTTTTTTTCCTACTGAAAGAATGGCATGCATATGTCTATAAATATATACTATAGATAGATAGATAAACTGTGTAGCTCTGCAACCTCCTTCTCAACTGCAGTGTTGGCAGCAGGCTAAGGGTTCTCAGCATAAGTAGCAGATTCTGTTGCTGCAAAGCTTGCTCTGATTTTGATCATGAAAAGAAGTTTGACACAGCGGTCAGTAAAAGGTCAACATTACCATATTACAACAACTATAGCCACATTTTTTCAACTCGACAGAAATAAACATAAGCCTTGCTTCACTGGTGAACATTTCAGGCATTTAGCTGAAAAATGTAGTGCATTTTACATTTCGTCCACCAAGAGCAAGGGCATATCAGGAAAACTGACTATATCAAAATGTAGTAGTAAATGAACAGGTTTTTCTAAGGAGAATATTGTAAGATGTCTATAAAGTCTTAAGGAAAATGGGTCTTAATTTATTTCTTCCATATTTTAAACAATAAAACAAAGCAACCAACCACATTTCTCTCTATGTAACACTTCACCTTGATGAATAATTCCTGTTCCAGCAATAAAATCTTAAAAATATTTAAAAAAGAAAAGAAGATTGCCTGACTTTCCTCTAAAAAGACTTACCTACTAATGCCAAATTCTGTCATTATATCCCTACCAGTGTGGTAGCGTGATCACAGCACTGTTTAGTAACGTCAAACACAGGTCTATGAGCACAAAAATGGTTGTCAGTGCATGGTAAGGAAAGAATGAAATCCACTTAATAGCACTAGGTATACTTTGATGAATGTTGTAAAAGAAACTAACATTAAATAGGTCAGAAATAAATGGAACATTAAGTAAATAACCTCTCAAAATAATATGATGGATAAATTTATTAAAAATAAATTTTAAAATAGATTGCTTTTCTGACTACTACACTTGCTTTCCCCTGCAAAGGAAATGAGAATAATTAATGGATTTGGCTGCTTCTCTCCAGGGATGAAGATAATCGATCTGTGGGGGAAGGCCTTTATCTAGCACAGAAGTGAGGGAGGG
>VFFE01007230.1:127282-166717 GCA_008921705.1 Burhinus oedicnemus | reverse complement strand
GGACTACTCATTCCTTTCTGGCAAGTGCAGCTCTTTAAACTGAGATTTTTTTTGTTCACATATTATATAGTTCGGTAAGTGTACAATCATTGGCCTGAAAACATGTGAACTGCAGGTTTATCAGAAAAGGCGTTTTTTTAGTTAATTATTTTACAGTTTTTCAGTTCATTATCTACTCCACAGTTGAGCAGTTCTTGAAACACAACCCTTGTTTTCAGTGTACAAGAGATGCAAGTTAATTCATTAGTGCAGACAGGTAGTAGGGCAAATAAAACTTCTAACCTTTCCACATCTTCTATAGCCCCAAAGTCTATACAAACACCTCTGTGAGTGGTCATTTAAGAAACTTAATTCTCAATAGCTCTGTAAATACATAGTTTCCACAAAAAATTAACAGCATTTTTGTTTTGTGGAACAAACTAATAGTGACGACTTATATTTTTTTTCCCGATGCCTCATGACTTCAGATTAAAAAAAAAAATTAAATAAGTCTATCAGACCAAAATGAGCACAAAACTCACACTTTGTGTGTCTGATTATCTGACAGAAAGAGATGAAGATAGAAAGTATTATCTAATAATGTTGTATTAAAAAAAAATAATAAAATCACATTGCATCACTCAAAATAGTATGGAAGTTAAGAACCTTTAAGAACACACTGGAACTCACAGGTTTCCCAAAGTCATTTTAAGAAAAATTAAAACACCTTGAAAGGAATCAGTTTCTCTAGCAGAGTAGAGACCTCCTTCCTTGAGAAGGATGTAATTTAGCTTATTAAAGTCACCATACAAGTCACCTGGAACCCCATCAGAAGAGTAGCAATTAGCTTAATAAACACTAAGATAAGTAGCCTAGATTTTCTCAGGAAGTTGAATAGTGTTGATCTCTTTTTAAAATCACCACATAGTTTTGCTTTAAAAGAGAACAGGTGGGAAGAGGAGAGTGTGACAGAATTTCATCTATCACCAAAAAAAAAATTATTTGTATTACCATTGTCCATCACGTGATGTTGAAAAACTCATTATTTCAACTGAGCACAAACAACAAAAAGCTCTGAAGAAAAATCTAGTCCTACTGGTTTGTCAGAAATATGGTGACTTAAAGACTAATGTGGAAAAGAAAACAGACACACAATCTAACTGATGTAAACAGTTGTTTACTTAGGAAAGGTCAAGTCCTCAGTTTATACAATTTTGAGAACCAGCAATGGCTGATAGTATCATAAGAGTTTTGAAAGAAAACATAATGGGGGAAGTGGGTGTTATTCAGTACTTAGTCCATACTACAGGTTAAATTCTAGAAGACGACAAATAGAATAAAAAGAAAGCAAACAGAAGAAGTGACCAGCAATACATTTGCTCATTCCAAACAGACAAAAGTAATCCTTTCAAATTACAATTTGTTTCTCAGCCTTATTTCAGAAACATGCAAAAAAACTTCTTCATTTTCTTAAGATGTAGTTTATAGTTTAATTAAACCTATTGTTTCTAGTATCTTTCAGTAGCAGATAAATAATTCAGCATCACACAGTTAAAAATCAAAGTTTAGTCTAATATTTATTCTTGTAGTACATCATAACTACACCTTCAAATCTTACTGTTCTTCCAGTGAATGTTTCGGCAAATTAAACTCCAAATTACACCTACTTTTTCTTTCTTTTTAGAAGTATTGAGAACAGGGAAAAAAAATCCTAAGTAAAATATAATTTTAAGTCTAGATCTTGACACTGATACATTAGTTAATTTGGACCAGAGAGAAAATTTATTTCTGATCTACATAAGCATGAGTTTTGGAAAGGAATTTCAAACCATCCTCTTACAGTTCCTCCTGTTTGCAGTGTGATTAGATCAAACAGTACGCAATATTGCATACAGTTTTTATTCCCCACTCCATCCTCACGATACACACGTGGTTTTGTCTCACATCTCTGGTCCTTCCTTCCCTTTCCTATACACAGCTCTCCCACAGTCCAGGCTTTGGTGCATGATTTACACCACTGCACCCAACCGCCATGCAGTGCTGAAGCACACTCCAATTTCACACAGAGTCAAGGTTAAAAAAACTGGCTAGACTCGTATACGTATTAAATGCACCAGGCATCTGCACTGCTACATACTGCCAAGGGCTCCAAATTCAACACATCTGCACTCTAAACCCAAAGGAATTATCGAGTGCCTATCAGTGCAACTGATCTACTAGTTAGCAAACCTGCCATTTCAAGAATGCTAATCAAGTACTGATCACAGAATACAAATGAAGATATATTAACCATAATTGTAAAATCCAAAAAAAAGGATATACGAGTTACACATTCATCAACATTATACCTTCTCAGATGAAAGCAGTCTAAATAAAGTGATTGAAAAACATACCCTTCCAACTATGTAAATCATCTTGATTTAATGGCCATATCAGTAATCATTAAGTGCTTTATGAAATCCTGAAGCACAGGGACAAAGTTTGGTTCAAATAATCATTAATCTCCTAATAAGCCGAGTAAATATTCCATTCAAACAACTATATTAAAATCCCAGTTACTGTATTCACTAATAACTAAACCGCCAACTAACTAGAAGTTACAGTGTTTAGATTTCATTCTACTTTTCCATATCCATCATAATGTCACAGAAAACATACACACACAAAACAAGAACACAAAAACCACTGGAGTTCAGCTGCTGTGGCAAGCACTCCCCCATGCAGGATAAGTGGGAAGGGCTGCAGGAACTTCATAGCATGCCCTCTTGGCTTTTTGTAGTTTGTAATTTTTAACATAGATACTATGAAAAAGCTAAACTCTATCAAGAGACTAAACAATTGATACAAAAGTCTCCCCAGGTAAAAATTCTACATCAAACTACAATTTTTTGCTACTTTATGATTATAATGAGAACACAAAAAATGAAAGAGTTGATATTGTAGTTAAAGAACTTAAGTGCTGAATTCAGGAAAATTAGTGGCAAAATGCACAGTCATTTTCACAGTAACAAAAACATTACCACTCCCTTTAATTTTTATTTATTTTCCCTTTTTCACCTCCCATCACAGGCTTTTCAATGGACATTATGTGGCACGCCTTAAACAATATATTTAAACTGCCATTTAGTTTTGTGCAATCTGAAACAATTAATTGTTCAATCTTGAAAAGAAACTGCTATATTGGAATTCACTACCACATTTGGGAATAACTGTATATGGCCTTTGGTTAATGTCCAGCAGATGTTCCAGTACTATCAAACCCCCTCTTTGAATCTCCAATGCTTTTACACTGCCTAATGTCTCATCTTGATACTACAACGTTTGACTGTTTTAGCAAATAAAGGTTTCCCTCCTCCCATCCCTAGTCTCCAGTTTTATTTCACTAAAGCACTATTATTTTTTGGATTGAAGTAATTACCATAAGAAGTTTTAAAATGTTCCTGTAACAGACTGTTGGGTTTTTTTCTTGAATAAGTGTCCAGTACTCTTAGTCTATAAAGCCAGACTATTTTGTGGCCTTTAGCCATTTACATGTGAACATCAACCTCATCCAGCGTGAAGTTTAAGAATCAAATTTCAGCTGCAGTTATTGATAACTTTCCTTTCCAAGATAGTTGGAGATAAGAAATTAAAATGAATATAACAAGTGTTAGCAACACAAATATTAAATGGCATTTACTAAGACATCATAAATTATTTGTCCGGCTTCCCAGAGATCTACTATAATCTTCCACAAAATCCCAAAAAGACATGAACGTCAGAAGAATGTTAGCATAAAAATATCTAAGATACAAATCAGCACAAAATACTGATATATTTGTGCCATGCAAAAGGTCAGTTCTACACCACGGTGAACAGTTTGTTTGTAATCCAACAAAGCATTTAATGACATGAGACAAGCTAATGCTAAGCATGTCTTTAGCTGTTTTTTCAGGCTATGGTTAACACATTGAATCATGCAGGGCACTTTCATAAAAAGTCAGTGCTAAAAGAAATATTTCAAATTTCCAAGAATAATTTGGCAGTTGACTTTAAAAAAAAAAAAATTAATCAGTAATTTGATACTATTATTATCATCATTATTCCTTCCAAACACAGGTTCAGGAACTGCAAAGCTATGTGCTCCAAAGGCAGGTTACAGTTGGGTATTAGGTTGTTCAATTTGGGGTTTTTTGTTGTTTTGGTTTTTTTTTCCTCCCCACAAAATAATCACTACTTATGTACAACTAGTAAGAGGCCCTCTTTCAACTCAAGTATACAAAGCCAAATCAATTTCAATACAGTTTTATTCAAAGTGTCAGTGGCCACAAGTACTTCTTATTATAAGAGGTCTCATATTGCATTAAGTTTCATGGAAAAATTAGCATCTTAAGCCTGCAAAAAAACCCAAACCAAACAAACCCAAAACAACCCACCTCTCTCTACAGATATCTTTCCATAGCCCATCAGAATTAAAGACAATTTTCAAGTTAGGATAGAGACACGTGTCCTGTAAGCACGCTTCACTTGCTTTCTTGTTCACGCAAAATGCTCTGGCCGTTTTTTATTAATAACTTTAATTATCATATGACCCATTATTATGAGGGCTAAATGAAAGGCTGAAGGACCAAAAACAAGAAAAGCCACACAGAAAACCCAAAACCCCAAGAACATGCCAGGAACAGTTATATTGTTAGCAAAGGCTGTCTCTTAGTACTTCACTGTTACTTCTACTCTTTTTGCCATATAAAAAAATTTTTCTGGTTCTGCTCTGCAGAAGGTTTCACCAATCATTATTATAGCACTGTTTAAGTAACAGTTCTGGGTCTACAGACAAAGCAAAGCTATCATTATTTTACACGAAAGTACCAGAATAAGATAAAAATCTCAGTTTTTCTATGAAGTAGAAGTCCAGGAAAGAATTTTTTAATTTTTTTTTATATCTATAAAGACATATTCACATGTCAAGGTTTCAGTATGTTTCTTTTCTAAAGATGGTAGCCATAGTCTCTATGAGAGTAGCAATGGCACACAACAGTCCATAAACACACAAAGAATACACGCACATCCAATAATATTTCAGATAGCTGAAAACAATTCCATTGGTGCTTTAGTCCCAGATTTATTCTGGGGTGGTTTTTTTTTTTAATCCCTCTTTTACAGACAATGTTTCAGACACCATCTTGCTTCATTACGAAGACCTGATTACAGACAAAGTGAAAGCAGCAAAGCAGAACAAACAGCTTTGATTATCTTCTTCAAATATTGTTATGTTGGCATGAAAGTGTGTGGCTCTCACAATGCCTTTTTTATTATTTGAAACATGAATAGGTTCAGATGAGAAGAAGCACAATGAGGACAATTCAGTACATCTTTCATACAGACACAAATCCACTGTCAGAGCAAACATTGCTTTCTACATTCAACACTACAAAGGTCTAATAGGAAGTCCTTACTATAGAGCATATCCACATCCCACAGCAATAACTAGAATTATTTTGCCAAGAAGAAATCAATTAAAAAAATTTTTCATTATTTCAGTTTATACATCTGAATAATTTGCGTGTATATATATATAAAATTACATTGCCTCCTGAATATTTATTCTGTCAGCATATACAGTTTCAAAAAACAATCCCATAAAACAGCTAGCATTATCTTTTCTGGCTGAGGTAGATCCAACAAAAGCAGTAAAAAAATGCTCTCCATTTTAAAAACCCTATGCTACTGGTACCATTAAATTTGCTTATTAGTCAAGTAATAAGCCAAAATTCACAAGATAATTGTAAACATTTCCGGTTTATTTTGCATTCTTCCTCCACTCATTTACTCAAGGATGCAAGATCTGCAAAAAAACATATAGCATTTCACAACAGGGGTATTACATCTAAACAAACAAATTTATTTTCTTGATATTTTTTTTTTAAAGGTACTCCATTTTCTCTCTTGATTGACCAGCTTTTCTCCGTATGGTGTTTGCTAACTTAATTTTTACCAGTTTGCCTCATCAGCTTTCTAAAATAATTTTCCTCCTTACTCAGTAATAGCTTTTTGAGTATCACACATTACCCTCAGTACCCTTGAAGCAGTGCCTTGCTATTCCATCTGGAGAGGAAAATCCAGAATATCAAAGATCCAACCTCCACAGACCTAAACTCTAAGGAAAAAAAACAAAACAAAACAAAAAACACTTGGGTTTTCATCATTCTGATCCAAGGAAAAGGAATGTTGCTTTGAACATCCAGAAAGTTTATCTTGAAAGAACTTACATTTGTGAGATTAAGGCAATCTCTTGCCACCTGGGATCTTTAGGCAAATGAAGCAAGTACATTTTAAAACACATTTACTGTGTTAACATTCATTTTCAGACATGGACAGCTAACACGTACATGCCACTTTAACCACTAAGTACATGTTGAAATAATGAAATCAGAGCATAAGTGGAACACATGGAAGACAAAGTTTCGATAATCTGTCATTTACAGCACTTCTCTCACAGCTGCTCTCCGAACTAGAATGCTACTTCCCAAAATAAAAACAGGATTCCTAACATAATAATTTTCCTCAGGTTTATCTACAATTTTTACAGTTCATACAGGCCAGAGAGACAACTACAAATTCACTAAAACACAGGATCCTAGCTAAAGCACGCGTTAGTCAAATATGTCTTTCTTTATGTCCCCTTTAGGTATTTACCGATGCTCATTTAGGAACAAAGAAGTAAGCATCCATATAGCACAATTATCTTAGGTTTCAGTTACCATCCCCAAAACATACTACTACTAAAACTTGACGTTCCCAGGAAGAAAACTGCTTAAAGAAATCGTTCAGCTGAAATACATATACTGTCAATGTAACACACTGTCTTCTCTGAGAAGATACCAAATCAATTCTTTCATATGCTTCTCCACTGCTGAGATTGTTTTTTTCAAGGGGAACATAAGAGAAATAATCTAAAAGATCATCCTTAAAATTTTACTAGAATTTTTGTACATTGTTCGGTAAATATAAACTCTGCCCCATCTCACTGCTCCTGACTCTAATACATGCACTGTTGAAAACACCATTTGTTATTCTCATCTGATAGACCATTAATCACCCACATGCCTTTTTTAACTTCTGCTGTAATTTATACAAAAAGTAGGTTTTGACAATGGATGAGATGGCATATCTATTTATCTAACATACATATCCACTCCTCTTCAGTCTTTTCCATTCATAAGAAGTCTTTTCTATTCTCAATGTTTCTACAAATGAGCCTTATGAAGAAAGATTTTTTTAAACTACCATCTTGCCCTATTTGCTATACTGCATGTATATTTTGAGAAAGTTTCTATATACATGTTGCTTTCTACAGGTGGTCTTGAAGAAATGTTTTTTCTACATGAAATAGTAAAAGCAGATGACTCAGTCGAAATCTAAGACACGAGGTCAGAGAGTAAAAAATTTTCAGTTATGCACTACAATAGCAATTACTGGAAGTCAGTCAAAAACTAACATGGCTGTAACATAGAAATCATCACCTGGGAAGAAATCTGAAGACTCTTGAAAAGTAGAAAGACAACAGCAGAAGGCAAAACTGGACTAGAAGGCTGTAAGCAGAAGGAAAGAGCATATCAAACAGCAAAAACTAAGAGGGAAAAAACCAACAAAACCCAATCTTTTTTCAGACCCCCAATATTCGGTCCAGCTAGCTTTAATTTTCCCCTGAAAATAGTTATCAAGATACAGTCAATTCATGGACGAAACAAGAGAATTGACGCAATCTTTTCAAAGCAAGGAGAAACATCACTTGGAGTTCTGTAGACAGATATTCTCTGCCAATTTAAAAGCAGGTTTATTTCAATATAGATACATATAGCGCAAGTCTTACATTTGCATATGGTGTTATATTCAGTTGCATATTCAGTTTCACGAGTAAGAAGTATTTCCTAGTGATAGATAAAAAAAAATTTTTAAACAATTTTTTAATCTCACAAACACAAGTAGAGGAGATTTCAGTTCAGAATTCAGTACTGTCCCAAACAGACTTAACCCAGTATCAAAATCAACAAAGCAACAAGGAATACAATGATGATGCTAAAAGCCAGAACTAGCAAAAATCTAAACAAGAAAGATGATCCAACTTCTCCAGTGACACAACAGACCAAGTGTAAACCAGCTGGAAATTTACTGGCTTGTGATTAGGAATTCTAGGTGTTTAAACCACAGCTGATTTTGGCCTTTTCTTTCCATTGACAACACTATGGCTAAATACTTACTGAACACAAAAGTACACACACTAGCTTTGCCCTCCCAAAAGAATCTATGTTAAAATAGCTTTTTAAGAATACACATAAAATATTAAAAACTTAGCAGTGGAACATAAGAAAAAGATGATTTTCATTCAAATATCCAAAACCCAAGCATATTCAATATTCTGCAGTAGAAACAGAAGTAATAAAGTAGTAGAGTGGAAATTAGGCAAAATATGTACAGGAATTCAGCCATTTACATGTCAAAAAAGAGTCAGCAGTATGTTGATCAAATATATTTTATGTTAATGTTATGCATTTTCTTCCAGCAGTTCCTAACTAATCAATGCTAAAGCTTTCCCAGTATCTCAACAAAATACCACAAGCAACATATGCACGTTACAAGTATTCCTTTCTTTTCTCATTCTCGAAAAAATACGATCATGTGCGCTCTCTGAAGCAATCCAACATGCCAAGCCATTTCCTTAAATACTCGTCTCCAACTGCCTACCTCGTCACAAGTATTGTCCACAGAAAGTTATCCCTTAGTTGCTAGCAGTCTTACATAAAACTGTCTTAAAAATTCTTGTAAGGAGAAAAAAAAAAAAAAAGAGAGAATAAAATATTTACACAGGTATCCTTTCACTCCTGTGAATTTTTAATTACTGAATAATAATGCAAGTCTTAAAAAGTATTGCCTGATAAATGATCGTTTGCCCACTACAGAGCCTCTCAAGTATCACATCTGTTAAAATTTCATGGAGTCAGAGGCTTTAATCATGTCTGAAAATTCTCTATTTTTAAACACTGACATTAAATGGAAAAAGAAAAAAGCATAACAAAATTATTTGGAAAAAAGGCTCATTCAGAAAATGGTGGATAAAATCAAGAGCCTTGACTGAGGGCTTGAACGAGCATTACAAAAGAACTGCAAACTGACGTAAATCTATATTTGTGACTTATAACAGCAGCAACAAAAAAGTCACATCTACCACAATGTAGCAAAAGAACTATTGCATGCACAGAGTATTGGTGTTGGTTCCTATTGCAGAAACATCAGAAATACTACTTGTCCATGAGGACATGCTTCATTGAAAGGAATTTGTTTTTAATCAGTCACTCTCAGCACTAAAAATAAAATAAAGGACTTAATGATGCAAAGCAGAAGACAATGTTATGCCACAAGCACTTGAACAGCAACATCAGATGAAGAAGAAAGCACCACGCATGTCACTGCATGTTTGACCTATGAAAACCTCTGCCTTTCAGAGAAAGACATTTTATTATCCCTGATCATGTGGCCATGTGTCAACATTATTGAATAATCACAAGAGACCATGAGTCTCTCCATTCCCTTCACCAAAGCATGGTGGTTTCTTCCATTAAAGCCAGGGACTCATCTCAAACTCCCAGGTTTTAATACCATGTTATCAATACTATACACTACAGAGCTTTAGAAGGAAGAAGCTCTGAGATACAGCACATTTTTTTTTTCTCTTTCTCTTGCTCCAAATGTACTATCTTTCATTGCTTCACAACCTCTTTCCACAGAATGACAGTCTAAGCAAAGGACTCCTCACCCCATCATAATAAAATTAATTCCCTAGCCTAAGGCAAAGCAAAACGAACTACGTTAAAAAACAGAGCTCTAAAAAAAGCAAGTTAACTGCCAAGATCAGCTTCCATTATAACGTTTTAATTATTACTATTTTTTCCAAAGGAACATATTTGTAATAGATGAAAATGAACAAAAATAAAGTGAGAAAATACTGCAAATTTTTACTACTGGAAAAATCTCTTCAGAAAAAAAGAAAAATCAAAAAAGTTGCTACATAACACGGCTTACGAAGTTTGCACAAAATCCTATATACTCATATTTAACAAGCTGTGTATTTTCATGAGAAAATTGTGTTTTATAATTATTTTCTTTTGGAGAAAAGCTAACTTAATGAATGTAAGAAGAAAACAAAACCATCAACATCATAGAAAAGAGGTGACATGACAAACACAAAACATTTATTTCCATTAGCTAGTTGTTATTACCTTTCTTGCAAATGAGTATCACAGAAAATATTATTAAAAAATAACCAGGTGAATCGAAAACAAACCTAGTGAGATGTCATCATGTACCTGTGACCCATTAACAAACTAAAACACATTGACAGCCATAAAACTGGAACTCAACCAAAACTCAGAAAAAAAAAGCAAAGTAATTGTTACCAAAAAAATTTAAAAAGAAGATAAATCCATAAATCCTCTTAAAAATTAAAAGACACAAACAATATGCTTTATCATTTCAGAAAAACAGTAAAATACTCCTTTGGAGAACTTACGCATTCTAATTTAGGTCTGTAGATCCTAGGGATTACTTATTTTATGTTTACATCTGAGGTCACGTACAGTTTTGCTGTGAGTTGTTTTCCTTTAGAACCTATAAGGCTGTAGCAACTCAAACTTTCTGACCTTGAAATACAAACATCTACATCCAAACATAGAAAATCTTACTCAAGTGGGCAGCAGAAGATGTCTAGTCAAATTACAGAAATTTAGATAAATAGAACTTTCTAAATTCTTTGCTTCTGCACTTTATCTACATACAGTGATCATACTGTCTCTGTTCCAAGGTTAAAAAAAAAAAAAATAAAAAATCAAACTTTTCATTTTGCCCTGTTTTAAATCCAGACTACTCTGAGTTTGGCCTCCTTTTCCCTGCTTCTCTTTTTATAGCCCTTACTTTCTTTTTAAGGAGAGAAACTTTAATCTCTTTTACGATTCCTACTGCATTATTGTGTTTGGAGCCACAGTGTCCAAAACACTGCCAGCCATCACTAAAGATCTGCTGTTCTCAGTAGGTAGAGCTCCGATATGAGGCAGAGGTGCAAAGCTGGATTCACCCCATTATCACACCTACTGGGTCTGGGGAGAATCATCTCTTCTAACAACTGTGGGGCAACAGAGGAACCCCCTTCCCTTTGGCGAGGTCCTTCTAACACAAGGTGTTATGGTTTGAGAAACCCACAACAATTTATTGTCATTTAGACAATTATTCTATCATCCAGATGATCCCTCCCCACCCAGGAAGGGGAATAGGGGAAAAGTGAGGAAACATGAGGGCTGCAATATAAACAAATTTAATAGAATAAGACTAGATAATTAACAGTAATAACACTGAAGAACCAATATTGATCCTGATACCAATATAAAATATACAAGGATTATACTCAGCCAATTCTGTCCGTAGGAAGCCGTGCACTCCCAGCAAGGGACAGCAAATGTCAGACACTGCAAGCACTACGGCTTCAGGAGGAAGGGAAGGGCTCAGGGGTGCGGCACCGATGCAGGAAGTTCTCAGGATCACCACCATAATGGAAGAGAAAAACTCCTCAAACTTTCTAATTTATATTGAATGTGACATTCATGTTACGAAATAATCCTGTTGGCCAGTTTGGTTCAAGTGCCTGGGCCTTGCTCCTCCTCATCCCTGCACCTGGTGAGCTCAAAAACACTGAGACCTTGAAACCCACACACCATGGCTGGATATGACGTAAGCATTTTCACAAATTCAGACACTAGAGTCTTCTAAAAAAGCAGTTTTCCCTAGCATTAGAAAAGACCTTACTGAAAAGTAAAATTACTGAAAGAGAAATTAATCTCCTGTGTCGCTCAAACCAGGACACAAAGTTCAAAGAGAGAAGAAAGTGTCTTTGTGTCACTGACACCTCTCCCTTCATGCGGGGCTTCCCTTCCAAACCTCAGAATTTTAGTGGCATAAAGGAAACAGCATTTTCAATGGATTAAGGCACTGAAGATATGGTATAATTGCCATGGTTTTTATAACCAAATGTGTCCAAAACAGCGAGGTATTTGCCCCACAGTTTTCATTAGCAGAGCAGTTCTAGCTTTAAGCCCAAGCACAAGACTCTAACCGGAAAACATCGGAATATTTACAGTACCTTAAATAAGTAACAAAAAAGGCTTTGCGATACTACTGGACTCATTCCAGAAGAAGGGGGGGGGGGGGAAATCAGTTTAATAAAGCAAATAGTTACAATTATTCCTTCAAATGTGGAGTTGAAAATATTTCTGGCGACCACCTAACAACACAAAACCCATGAAGAGAAAAAAAATTTCAAAAGAACTGCTTCCCTCTAATTTTAACAAGAGAAGCTAAAAAGAAATGGCAAAGCCAAACAGCAGTGTCTCTTTCCCACATATTCTTACCTCCTGGATCTGACTGACTATGCACCTGCCACAGAATGACTGACAAATTATGCAAGTTGAGAGCAATTAGTGCGATCAAACACAAACTAAGCAGATTACAGACAAGGAAACCAACAAGAAAAATGCTCTGCTAGCAAACATAACAAACCCCAAACAGCTCATTAGTGCATGACAAAGACGTCCAAATTGTCGTCTGTAGACAACTTGTGGTTCTCACACTGAAACTTTTCTTACCAAATGCAAACATCGTTCTGCAGGCTGGGCACCACCTGCCTCACAGCTACTTCTGGTACTTTTTGCAGCCCCAGGACCAGGCTAAGGTTGGCCACAGCATCTCCAGAAGCTCTCCCTGCCCTGCTGGCATCTCAGTGCATCACAAGGGAGACAGCCAGAAGCTCTGGCTGCTCCGGCTGCATGCCACTTGCCACACTGCAGCGAGCTGAGGGAGAGGAAAGAATCCTTTAGCTCTTCCCGCTCATACCTATTTGAGCATCAACATGATAGCGGGGAGGAGGGGGGAGGGAGACAAGAAAGCTGCTTTGCTGGTTCTTGTGTTAATGCAGGCTAAACAAGCACTGGCACTGTTCTCATTTGCTCTAGGCTGGCCGGTTTCCCCATCTCCAGGATTTACTGCTGTAAACAAGCAGATCCCAACCATGTAGTTGCTTCCTCATCCTCCTGCAACATCTTGTTGCAGATGTTGCCAAGAAGGAACCAAGGATCTAGTTACATTCATTCTATTCCTTCCATAGGCCCAACCACTGCAAAGACGTATTTGCAAAAGGAACTGCCAGCAGGATCAAAATTAATTCCTCCAGCAGAGCAATATAATGCAAATAGGTGCCTTCCTCAAGTAATACCTGTGACTTACTGACCTTGCTAGAATATAAAGATTAGCCTTCAGGCTGAATGAATTCTATCATTGGTGCCAAGCAAAAGATACCACCAGAAGCTGTAATCAATGGAAGCGGTCATTTGCTTACTTGCCAAAGGACAGTCTAGCAGCGCCCTGAGAACCAAGTGCCCTGGCTTCACACACCATCCACACTCAGCAGCCCTGCTCACAGGCTTAGGGACAGCCCAGCAACATGTTGCCAGTCAGGAAGTTTTATTTTTCCAGGTATATTGGGTGTAAATTCCCAGGTTTTGGTAGCAAGGGGACTGTGGGGGGGCCTCTGTGAGAGGAGGCCGGGGCTGCCCTGTGCCAGCCACAGCAGGTTCCAGCACAGACCCGCTGAGGGCCAAAGCCGAGCCAATCAGAGGAGACTGTGGTGCCCCCTTGAGCCAATCAGAGGAGACTGTGGTGCCTCTCTGAGTACCGCCATTTCCTACACTTGTCAACGCCAGAGAAAGGAACGTTGACACCATGACAGAGCTGGTGACAGGCCTGTGGATGGTCACCAGAGCTGAGGAAATAGTTAAGGAGGAAGGAGCAGTGAGGAACAAGGAGGCCCGACCCCAGCCTGCTGCACAGCCCTTGCCTCACCTGAGGGAGCAGTGTAACCTGCAGCGACAGTGAGGGAAGGGGAGAGATGTCTCTGGCGAAGCTGAGCCTGGCAAAGGGGAGGAAAGGTGTTTTCCTTAAGTGTTTCAATGCTCATCAACTTTGTTTCCCAGTCAGTAATCAAACGTTTAAAATTAAGTGAGATTCCCCGAATTCAGTCTGTTTTGCCCCCCCACCTTTATTTTGATCCACGACATTTCTGGCTTCTGTTCCTCCTATTTTCTCCCCTGTCCCACTGGGGGGGGGGGGGGAAGGAGTGAGCGAGAAGCTAAGAGAGTGCTTTGCTCCTCACTGGGGCCAACCCACCACACCAGGGCAGATGGTCAAGGACTATGCAGTCACTTCATCTGCCCTATTCCACAGCAGCGTGCACCATCTCCATCATTAATGGAGTAGAACTGTAATTACACATCCTAGCTTGGAAGGTACCAAGGCCACGAACAAAGCCTTCAGTCCTTCCCCCTTTCTTCCAGTGAACCACTGCAGGTATAGCTTTTTGGTTATCTGCTACAGACCTCAAGTTTCAGACCAGGTGTCAAAAAGCGTTTGTACCCTGTAAGGTACGGAACATTCCATACATGTTTCTACAGCCAGAAATCTGGTATATGGTTACCTGCAAACAAAGGGGTTGGCCTTGCATGCAAAGTAATTTCTTCTAGTCCCACATCCCAATCCACACCAACACACAGGTCTCAGCTTCTGTTGACAGAGCAGCAAAGGTCCAGTACCAGCATCTTTGCCCTCATGAATGAGCTACTGAGGGAGAATGTCACTCCTGGACTCTATCCTGTACTCATCCCCAGCTGTAGCGTGCACAAGTTGAACATGCACATTTATTTATCTCACATTACAGCTATGCTTTGCTTACAGAAATAAAAACTGTTTAGAAAGCATGAACCCCATTCTCAACCTACATAATTCTGTACTGTTTTGGAACTCTTTTTCCAAGCACATACGCCACTTACTTTCTCTTCCAAAGTGTTTCAGGTCTTCTTTATTTGATCCATAGCAATGAATCTTACTTAGAGGACCTAAAACTTTTGCCTTTAATTTTTTCAGCTCAAAGCTTTCAAGCAAGGTCACCAGATTTTGCAAACTGTCATCAAATCACCACACTTGGCTGCCTTTTAAACTTTGAAGACCAATAAAAAAAAATATAGTCAAGTCCTTTGCTCAAGGGGATCACAGCATAATATTCCTGTTATTAGTAGTCTCCAATTTTACTTTTTCTTTAAAGAATTTGTATTACTTATGAGTCTATGCAATATTCTAAGTACACTGTGTTATGTTTTTTCATTAAGGAATCAGTACATTCAGAGTGCAAGATCTTTTTCCTTCTCCCAAAAGTCAGCAGGGACAGAAAGACATGTCATACAGGTCTATCCTGTAGGTTTATATCTACAGACTAACAGATCATAAATATAAATCATTTCTGAACAAGTCCAGGAAATTCTTTTTCCAGTATCTTGCTGGAAATAAGAATCTAACCTTGTCACTGAAAATACATCAAAGATAAACGACATAAAGCATAGCTCCCTAAGGCTGTATTTTACCTGCATTTAACCTTGTCCAAATTTAACTGTGACCAACTTAGCAGAGTGTCCAGCCATGAATACATGGGCCACAGTTCAGCGTTTTTGCTGAGAAATAGGAACTGAGAACTTGTATACAGCATGTAGCCGACCTTGGATTTTGAAGGCAAAATGCAAAGTAGTTGCATACATCTTCATTTATGACTTTGTAAGTTCTTAACCTTCCTCTTATTTACCATAAATTTTTCCAAAGAGCAAACAATCAAAAGCAAAATGCTGTGCTGTGTCAGCACAGCCTCAGCTGGAGGGCTAAGACTTAGTTAACAGACAGACAATGAATGGGTGAAAACAGAGAAAAAAAACCTGGCTGAATCAATCTTTTCTTTTTTTTTCTGGTTTGCTTTAATTTTAAGAAAGCATCCATGAAAACTACTCAGAGTATTAAAAGAATCAGCCTGCAGAAATAATAATCTTGCTTTATTTATAGTCAGGGTCATGGGAAATCCGTCCTGATATATAAAAAAAATACAGCTTCCCAGATTAGTTTTGGTAACAGAATTCAAAGAATGAACAGCTATGGGAAAGTTTAAATTCTCATCAAATACACCTGAGTATTCTTGTGCAAAATGGTTTACACTTGCTGTCACTCATCAAGCACAAAGGCAATTGTAAAGGCTAGTGTACCCAGGACAAATTTTTGTGGTAACCTAGTGTTTACTAAGAGTACATGCACCTGTACTGTTCACAGACTAGAATTTGTGACCATGGTTAATTACGGCATGATTAAGGTATTATTGGAATAATTAAATTGGGGGAAAAACCAATAAAATTATTAAATGAATTAATAAAAGCAGTCACTAACATTTTATTAAATATCCCATATATAGAAGTGTGCTGCACATGCTGTTGAATTAGTTGTATCCAGCAGCACTTCTTAACCCTAAAAAAATGCCGATGGCAAAAGGATGCCTTTCTGGTGTACTTACTGCTCTGTTAGGTGCTTGCATAACAAAATTCATCTTCTGTCACTTCTGCTTCACAGTTTAAAAAGCTGTTTCTTCTGAGTACTGCATCAACAAAGTAAAACATCACAAACAAAGCAGTATGGAACTGAGCCTGAACCCCAAGATAGTCATTGACCTTGAAGAAATTATTCTGTCTCAAGTCAGTTTGTATTCTGACATGCCCAGTCATTCACCCTGCTGCTACACTTACAAGTGAAGCAGCAGTTCTGTCCCCTATGGTATCGTAACTGGTAGGCTAAGATCTTTGTTATCAATACACTTCTATCTGGACAGCCATAGCTGGTGACATCAGACAATCTTTACAGAAATGCTACCAGACTTGAGTCACCTATGTCACAGAACATTTGATTACCCTCACAGAAATAGCACCTTACTGAAGAATCATATTCATTCTTAATTTTCCTTTGATGAAGGTATGCTTTTGCTTTTATCTTTTCAGGAAAATTAATCACAGAAGCTGAATCTTAACAGTAACTCTGCATAATGGCATATTCTCCAAGGCACCCAAGCTACAGGCTTACCATTTCTGGAGGCAGCTTTCTGCTAGCCCTTGCAGAATACGGCAGACTGTGACCAGAGCCTTGAACATAAGATATTCATTTAATATAACAGTGGTGACACCATGTTCTAGCAGGCACTTACGTCCTAGACCACAAGCAAAAGGAATAAGGATACCTTTCTAATTCTGTAAAGCAGAATCGTTATATTCTCTGCAGCACATTCAATAACTCACTCTGTTCTTGCTGCTCCCTGCAGGAACTGAATAGACCCTAGGTGACAACACCAGCTATACAAGACAAGCTGTGTGTCACACAAAACAGGTGCCCACCTGCACTGAGGTGCCTCAGGAAGGAATCCCCTTTGTGCTGACTGCCATAGGATTGTTTGGGTTTTTTTCTTTTCAGAAACGCTGCAATTATCTTTGTCAACACTGCAGGTAGGTAAAATGTTGGTGTCAGGTGCCTGCCAGCTGGAATGCAGCCTGGAATGCAGCACCTACGGTCCTAACTGTTCTCTATCTCTTCCATCACATTCTCAAAGACACAAGCTTGGCCACTGTGAAAGTCACTAACTTTTTTAGTAAAGTACATTCATTAACCATTATGAGAATCTACAGCAGCACTCAGGTAGCACATGGTCTTACAGCACCACATTGAGATGTATTCCTTCTCACAGACATACCCAAATACCTGCCTCCATATCTTATTTCCTTTATTATTAAGGTTTCTATCTACCCTTTATATCTCAGTTTCTGTTCCCATCTCCCATCTGCACCAAGAATACAGCTTTGTGTTAATGCCTGCAATTTGACTGAATGTGCATTGCTACTCAGTTCATGCATATGCTATTTACCTGCAGATTCTCAACTACAAATATGTTAGAAGTATACTTAACTATGATAAATGGGACCTGTAAGAAGTGCTATCCAGTATTTTTCTCCACTGGAAAAGAGTTAGCATGATGATAAAATTTCCATTTCTATTTGCTGCCAACTACAATCACTATTACTACATTTTGCCTGGAGTTAGCCAGATTCGGGGGGGGCGGGGGGCGCATGTGGCATTGGTGTGGGGTTTTGGGTTAGTTTTTTTAGGGGGAGTGGTTGGTTGGTTCTTGTTCGAGGTTGGGGGGGTTGGCTTTGTTGTTTGTTTTTTTAGTTGAGGGGGAGATTTAATGATAGAATCAGGTATTTCCGTGAAAAAATGTGGTTATTTAAAGCATGTAGATAAGTTCTATTTCCCCGAACAAAACAAAAAACCACAGCAGGCAAAAACTACTCTGCGTAGAGCACAAAGCCTATTTCATGCAATTCTCTGCCCATTTCTACTACCTGTTTCTCTGGGTCATCAGATTCTCCAGTCTACTTGATGTTTCCCTTCCTGCATGCAGATGTCCAAAGTGCAATATTCAGCCTTTAACATCAGCAGTCCTCCTCAGATGAACGGAGGGAGTGCAATTTATAAGAGGACCACAGATTCCTCAGCATATTTCAAAGGGAACGTCATGCTCTTGAACAGTAACTGCTTTTGTTTCCTTGCCATCTAAGTAGTTGTAAGTAGTGTTGCTTTGCTTAGTAAAAGCATACACTCAAAACTGAAACTCATCTTTTTAGTATACATTATAGTACACCTAAAACCTTACAAAACTGAATATAAAAGTATTAAGAAACTGTTACATTATTTAAGCTAGAAGTTTCACAGTTGTCTTTTTTTAGATGACTACAATAAAGAACAATGACTTACAAATCCTCAATAATCTCAGAATCTATATTAAAAGAAAATAAACGTTCTGCATCTCAACACAGATATAGATGAATAGTGGAATTGCTACAATACATGTTAGCCTGGCATTCTGGCCAGAACAGTACTTTCCAAGTTTTGCCTTAAAATCCTTCCAGGTAAATCCCCAAATATCTGAGCATTAGAACCTAAACCCAACCTATGGTGACAAAAGTTCCGATTACTTCACTTCAGGCTAAGCACACAGAGTAGAAGGGCTCACACACTTTGTTGCTCCAATAATCAGGCTGACAAATACCAGAGATCATCTCAGTTCCTGAAACTTTATCAGTTTCACAGAGGACTGACACCAACCCTAAACGTTAATCAGTTGCTCCTCTTCACAGCTTTAAAGTTCACACAAACTGCTTCTCCTCAGCAATTTGGTCTTATCAGCAAGGGAGCCAGAGTAGCAAATGTTGTGATGTGAGTACTAATTAATTTGCTCTTCATCACTCCCACCATCCAGCGACCTGAATTCCTAATTTCTATTACAACCTTTCCTATCTACCTTAATGATTTCTGTCCTGAACACTGCTTGAGCGCTATGCAAAGCAAAGGACTTCTCTAGTTCTTGCAGTAGAGGAGGACAGTTCACTGATTAACCTCTTATCACCTCCTGCTCTTCTGCCTCTCGCACCACAGGGGACTGCATGGAGACCACGTTATTTTCTATCATCAGCAAAGTCAAAGCTCCTCTTGCTGACACGTAGAAAAAACTTCTTTGACTTCTGGAAATGATTCGGAATTACCTACAGAAGTACCTACATTAAAAATCAAGACAACAGAAACACAATTAAGACGAACACAAAGCCCCACTCAACCTAGCCAACCTTTTAGGCAAGCATAAATCCAACGAAGAATCTGTGGCTGATTCCCACCAGCCCAACACCCCTCTTCAGAGAATCAAAGTAGAGTGTTTGGGCTGTGCGGAGCTCCACGTGAATACAGCAGAAGCATAGGAGGAGTAAGAGGCTGGTGTTGCCTTATACAGAGCCATCACTTTGCCCTGCAAGACTGCAAAATCAGGGCTCAGAGAAACTGCCCTCATTCACCATAGCTCTGAAGCAGGCAGTTTTTCCATCCAGGCCTGTTCAGCAGCATACACTCCCAGTCTAACCTGCTAAAGACACACATATCCATTTCAACTGCACAGATGTGTAACCTCATCACGTGCTTTTAAGACTGGAGGCTTAAATATTACACAGTGTCAGTGTTGTCACTTCTCCCTCCAAGAAATACTACTGTTGCCTCACCTATATAAATGCCATACTGTAACTGAGTTACTGTATTTCACCCTACTCAAATGCAGGTACAACAGCCACATTTCTTTGACAAAATGATTAGGAAAGATATCCAGTCGTGCACTGCAGCAAAGCAACAGCCCCTTGTTATCTTGCATAGGTAGTGTAAATTTCAGACATTAAAACCTAGGCCTTTAAAGCGTAACATTTTGTGAAAGGTGGATCATGTAGGAACTCCAAATTTAGATTTCCTAATGAGCTGATCTGCAAAAACATTTATGTCACATTAATACAACCACGTCCAGCCTGATCTTCCTTTCTATAAAGTTGTTCTACGTGTGTATAGAAAGCCTTCAGAAGAACGTGCTTCCTTTTGCTTAAAGTATTCAAAAAAATATTACTTCCTAATGAGGATCTCATTTGCACGACAAATTCTCTGTGCAGTGTCAGAAATATCTTTAAATGAAGATGCCAAGCCTACAAGAATTATTCTGCAGGCAGATGAGTTCTCACCAAACTTTGCTTGTGAGAAGTTCGTTTCATTTTCCTCATCATGTGCTTTGACAGCAAGATAAGAGAATCATAGCTTTTCCTTGGTGAGAATCCTTTGCTCATATATTAATTCAAACAAAGGAACACCATCCTATTGAGTTCATCCCTACTTTCCTGGCCAAATATTTGAAAGCAACCATTTATAAAGCTAACAGGTAGAGTATGTATATTACCCGTACTTTCCACTGTAATTCTCATAGGAGTAAATGCAACTATTAAGGAAAAATAATAATAAAACCACTACAGCCTTCTCCTCCTCCTCCACTACAGGTTTAATTTAAAGAGTCCATAAAACCATCAAAGCTTTAAAATTGGAGAAAAATAGCATCAACATCTCATTTAAAAAAAAAAAAACACCACCACAAAAAAAAAAAAAACCACGCAATGTCTGCTTTGCAAATACTGAAGCCATTAATCTTTAGCTGTCTACATAACACAGAGAAACCTAGGTACATTCACTGAGACAAACCTATGTACAGTAGCTTCTGTCTTGAGAGGAAGCAAACTTAGGAGTTACTTCATCCTCTGAGATACCCAGAAAGCATTACATCCATCAGGAAAGCCTTGGCCCAGTCACAGAAAGCGACAGCAGTGTGACTTCAATCACAGGCTGGAAAACTTCCACTTTGTAACCCCAACTTTGAAGATATCTACTTTACAGCATACATTGCACTTTTTTGGAAGTGTTAATTGGCATGAGGGAAGGCACTCTTCTTCAGGAATTCAAACATCACTACGTGCCTCTGACAGCCTCAAGGCCAGGCCAGTGGATGCGGACATGGAGGGCAGGGAGCTTTCAGTCACGCTCCCCTGGAAAAAAAAGTCACTAGATATTCACATGACGTGACAAAAGCTTTATGTTGGAAATAAAAGACATGTCTTACTGTACCTGAAGTCTGAGAATACGCAAGAGCTGTGCGTCAGAAAGCGCAGAACCTGTACACTTGTTTTCTCTCCTCAGCCTGAAAACTTCGAGAATTAAGGATGCAGTCATGTAGGAAACCTTAAATAGACTGTTTCCACCATCACCAGACTTACTTTCTCAGATTTTATCTTTCAGTTTCCCACTCAAATCTTTTATTTTCTTCTTCTTTTTCTTTCTCCACCTCCAGGCATTTCCATTTTCTTACATAATGCTGAATAAATATTTCATAGCCAAAGAGGATTTCTACCTGTTATGTAACTCATGTTTTTGGGGGCAGCTTCCCATCTCATTTTTCCTGATAGAGCCTTCAGTGAAACCAGAAGCTGTACTGATGCAAGCAAAAGAAGAGTGTGCCTAAACTTCAACAAACAGCTATATTTATGCTACATTAAAAATGCTAAATGGTGTGAATTTTCATTTCATCAATATGCATATGGGGTTCACAATATTGAGGAAAATATTAACATATGTATATAAACAACAACAAAACTATTAATTGTCACGTAATGAGGAAGGAATTTAAGTGTGCCAAGCAGATGCATCACAGCTAAACTGGAAAGAACACTCGTATTCCAATTCTGAAGCAGGCCAGGATACGTGTATGTGCTTTGGATGCCCAGTTTCAGCTGCTTCCCAGAGCCAGAGAGATTCTAAATAGCCTCCTCTAAAAGTGCTCCGAACAGAGCTCACAAAAACCTCAGATGAACTTTTCAAATTTTGGACTGCAACATCTGTCCAGAAGCTAAAAGCTGTTTCTTTAGCTCTGTCTACAACTTAAAAAAAAAAAAAAAAAAAAAAAAATTCCACCTTTCTCTGGCCACCCGTTTGTTCACACGGAGTAAACCCATTACAGGAATGATAACGCTGGATATAACAAGAATGTGCCTAGATTATAAAAAATGTTTATGCTCATCAATAGACAATCAGGTCACCAGCAGTGGACGGCAAAAATTATGCATAGCAGAGAGGCTGATGTTTCCAGACAGGACAGCAGCAGTGGTTACAGAAACAGACCAAGCTGAGTGCTAATATATTCTAATCTCCCTCAACATAAGAAACACTTCCACTATTTTATCTCAGCAGGATGTTTAGTTTCAGCACTACAGTCTTCTGAAGAATAATAGTAATTTTAGATTTAAAAAATTAAAACAGTTGTGGCTATTTTCCTCCCATTTTAGTTAGGAATTAATAATACAGCGATGTACCCTTATCAGTAACATTCAGAAACAAAAATATATTTAAAATATTGGCTTTAAGTTTGATGACAGGAATAATAATACAAAGCGTACAGGTGTTACACTGCCATCATCTCCTGATGAGATGCGTCCTGAATGTGTAATATTTTAAGAACTGCAAAGACAATTCCATAAATCTATTAAGTTGTAATTGGATTTAATATAATCAGCTGCTTTCACTTGCAGTTTTATGCTACAAAACAGAGAACCTTATGTGTTTACTCGGTTACTTGAATTGCTTCAAGGAGACCACGTAACAATCAGAAAGGTCAAACTTCTTCCTTCCATATGGTATTAAATAAATGGCAACACGGAGCAGTGCAAATTTTGTTTTTAATGGGTACAGCATTCTGGGGTTTGCATTCTAAAAAAAGAATAAGTAGCTCTTTGCTCAGCACCTAAGTGCTTTACTACACGCCACGAAAACAGGGTGTCTGGGAATTTGGAGATTACCAACACAAAACACTATTAAGATGGTGCCAAAAAGATTTATAAACAGGGCAGGAGGGACCTTGAAATTTCCACTTTGATTCACGCTTCCTTTAAAAGCTTTCCTTTCTCCAGCCACTCAAACCCATGCTCGCACCGTTAGACGAGCGGCAAACCCATCCCTGCCGCCTCGCTGAGGATTAGGCTTGTGCTTGAGGAGGGACCCTGGTCTGCAAAGGATTTTAAACAGAAGTCGTCAAAGTCAACAGGCGGCTGTAACGGGCGAAAGAACCCGCAGCCGAAAAAAAAAGAAATTACACATCTATTTTTGCATAATAAACACACCGAATATGCAGTTCGGTGGTGGTGGGTTTATCGGCATTTTGGGTCTGTAACGTCCCCACCTCACGGGGTCACCGCGGTACCAGCGCGGGGCGCCGGAGCCCCCTGGCGGCCGCGCCGAGGAGAGGCGGCCGCGGCCCCCCGCGCCGTGCGGGCCCCCCATGGAGCACCCTGGCGGCGACCTGCCAACATTACTGGAATAATTATAGCTGTCATAGTAACGACATGGTGGGCAGCCACAGCCTGCATAGCACCGAAAAGGTGGCACACAGCATCCTGGACACGAGTCGTGCCCAGTCTCAGCCTGGGGTCACCCACAAGGAGCAGCCCTGCTGCCTTCAGACAGGGTTCAGGGCTCTGGCCATGAACCCTCACAGGGGTCCTGCCGTGCCCACAGGAGGTAACGGGGAGATCCCCTCACCAAGACCAATCGCTGTCCTTCGGAGCTCCTTCATCTAACCATGAGCAGCAATAAACAGGCCAACTGCTGGGGTTGAGCACACCTGGGTTCCCCGTCCCCCCTTGGACTCAACCAAACCCAGTGGCATTTCAGGACCAACAACACTGGGCGTTTGGGGCGCGTTCAGTAAGTCAAATGCTGCCGAGTGAAACGCAGCCATCCGGACACGAGCTGTAAGGCTGCATCTGCTGCACACCTGAGAGAAGCCAAATCCGGGAAGCGCTGCGAGCCCAGGCAGCATTTAAAAACCATCTCCACAGTCAACAGTATCGGAGGCTGCTGACAGAGCCTGGACATCTTATCTTCATTTATCCTGAGCAGATCACATTATAAGCTACTGAATGAATTCTCTGTAGAGAGGGAGGTTTAACATCCAGTCTTTTGTCCTGGATCTTTAAAAGCCTTTTAACAATACTAGTTCAAAAAGCATACTCTTTCTATCTTAAAACGTCAACTCAATATTTGAAGTTTTAATACCATCTTCAACAGAGGATAATTCAGAACTGAAGTTAAGGCAAGGGATGAGAGAAGCGTTCGCCCTCTCCCCTTGTGAGGGCCCTATCACAACCTAAGGGCTTTCTATAGTGTGCACTTGAGAAAATGTCATTAAGTGGAGAAGAGGGAGTGAGATATATATATATATATGTGTTAGTATTCACATACATACACATATATCTGTAAAAAGAGGATATTTGGCTGAAGAAAAGAAGAGCTTAACAACCTCAGAAAAACCTAGCTACTAAGCTTAGGGACAAACCTGTTAAGCACCTGAAGCCCGTATTTTCTATTCATAGGTTAAAGGGGTGAAAAACATGGACTCAACAACCATACATAGTCAAGAGCATGACAGCATGGTGCACACGTACTCGTTTTGCCACTGACAAGCGATGGTCAGCAGAGAAATGCCAAGACTGGCATATCACTAACAGGGATTTTGAACCACTGTTTGGATAAGACATCCAATTCCTTGAAACCTCAAAAAAAAAAAAAAAAAAAAAAAAAAAAAAAATAAAAAAAAAAAAAAAAAAAAAGGCGCAACAGTTTTATTAGTTTCCCACTGCAGAAAAAGGATGTCTTTAGCCTCTGAGCAAACAAACAGAAAAGATGCAAACAAAACATTATTCAGTGACTGAGCCAATGTAAGCACTTGGTTGGGTGGCACCAGTCTCTCACTTAGGCTTTTTTGTTGTTGTAAAGAAAGACTTTTTCAAACAACTTCGAGCATCTCTAAATAACAATTCGTAATTAATCAAATGAGTGTTTATACTGCCAGTGCAATAACACAAATTAAACCTGCACAACTGCATAGTTCAGTATGGATTTAATAATCTCAGCTCACTCTTGGTGCCACACTGCTTTCCATCCTGCTTCAGCATGAGCAGGATGAGTTTCCATTTGCCTAGACATGCATCGATATATTTTTGGGTGCTAGCTCAGGCAGGAGAGGCTAACAGCAAAAGAGCAGAGCTAGCCCAGTACTCCCACCACCGAGCAAGCAGCAGCGTTACAAGCAACAATGCCAATTCCTAGGCACGAGGAAGAATGACAGCTGAACACGCAGCGTCTCTAGCTAGAAGACGAATGTCCAGGCTATCTGTCAATCTCAAATAAGAAAACAAGTTTGGTGACATAGTTCTGTGCACGTGAGTGTAAAAAATTCCTTTGATATATGCCATAATATCAACTTGTTCTGCTGTTATCTCACTCTCCGGCTGTAACTACCACCAATGAATATCTTATACTAACAACTGCATGGAAATCAACCTCCCACATTGGCAATGAACTCCATTTACAGCTGGTTTGGTTACTGTATAAACAAGCAGTGGTGCTGCAGGGTTACAGATCAAGACAAATGTTTTCACTCTTCAAATACACTTTGGTTTACATCCACTGAGAGACAGGCGGCAATAGTTGATAAAAGTACAAACATGCAAATATAACAATAATATTGCATTATCTATTCCCAGAAAGAGCTAAATACCATTTATAGCCTAGGGAGTGTTTAGTGCATGTGTAAATATGCTTGTTCACTCTCTCCTGCTCACCCTATACCTTCTATGGGCACCATAAAAAAAACCTGGAAAAGTAGCAAATGCAGTGTCTTGATACTGCATTAGCATGTCTCATGTTGGCAAGAGCGCTGGGGAAAAAAGTCTCTAATTACACATTAAGTTTGCAAAATTGGTACTTCAACACTAGCCAGCAAAATTCACAAACTTCAACAAAAATTCTGAATAGTCACGTGTATAAGTCTACTACCAAAGAACTGGACACTCATACCAAAGATACTGTGATCCTTTTTAACAGTCACTTTAACATTTAGGTGCCACTTTCTAATTTTTTGTCCTGAATTCTAAGAGAAGAAAAACCGCAACGTAACTAGAATTTTTTTGTCCAAAATCGAAACTTAAAACGATAGATTATAGCTTAAAGTTAAAAAGAACAAAAAGCATATCAAAGCTACACAAATGAGTTTTTAATCTTCTTTCTTACTCTACCCCACTCCTATAAGAAAAAAATATTCTAAGCAAGAAGTGTTTCACAGACCACACTCCTCTGAGAGTTAAATTTTGCTCTGTTGGGGGTTTTTTTGTGTTTCTTTGTTTGTTGGTTTTGGGTTTAAGGCCAACGATATGGTCTATTTAGTTCTGCCTTCCCACTCACAACACTTTAAAATTTACAAGTTACAGCATTATCAACTGCTTTGACAAAATTTATTCCCCCTCCCAACAAATTTTTCTTCTCTTTAACCTTCAGCCATTGCAGTTACCATAAAGCTATTACTATCAGGTTTCACACGCACAAGAAAGTCCACCATGGTGAATAGAAAAGTTCATTTAAAGCATATAATCAGCAAAACATAAAGCAGGAGGTGATGTAAACACTCTACAAAGGGAAGCTTTGCCCATACATGTGTCTAGTCACAGTTCCATGAAATAGATTTCAATATTCACTGAGACATTTTGGAACCACCAGCTTTTGCAGCTAGAAATACCAGTATGTCCCAGAAAAAGCTGCTGGAACTAGCACACAGATGTTTAGTCAGAAAATTAAGCGTGCTTTTGACAAAGTTTTTAAGGGTATCGTACAGTAACCTGAGGCGTTAAAATAATATATTCATCAAGAACGTTTTGCAGTGTAAAAGCAATTCAAAACCAGCCTTTTCTAATGCAGTAATATTCCCCCCACAGGGAGATCAACTTTTCAAAGGACTGTAAGGCAGCTTGCACACCGTGTGAGCACGCGCTGAAATCCCATGTCCTACATGCTGCAGTAAGTGGAAAAAAAGTATGTAAGAGGAAGGGGAAGAAGGCAAGAAGGAAAAAGGCTTTTACTTGTATTTCTATGTTCTTGCTCATTGCAAGCAAGACTCCTGAAGGATTAATTATGCTTTCCAGAAATGACGCCAACAGGCAATTTTGAGTTAACATCGCGAGATGTGGGCTGATTTTAGGATGAATGACATGCTATTAACTCAAATGCAATTAAACCTATTTACACAAAAAGTGAACTATGATGTGCTATTTTAGGGTTTTCAAGCAAATATTTGGTTAAACTCATTTACAATGATGCGCTACAAGACACTGTAAAACAACAACATTATCACTTTTGTCACCTAGAGTATCCATTTAAATCATAATTTTTACGTAAATAAAAGTGCCAGAGAATACCTGCAAGGGCCCTAGATTAGATGTTTTCGAGAAATCCGTATCCATCCAAAATAATTTTTTTTTTTTTTTAAACAAGCCAAAGCTGCTGCATTATCTATGCCCAGTAGAAACACCTTTGCCTCAAACCAATCAAAATCATCAATCTGGAGCAAAAGAAAAAATTAAGCACTTGAGGAAAAAAAAAATAAATAAATTACACCTTACCACCCTCAAGCCAGGGAGCCTAAGCCTTATTTTACACAATAATTCTCAAGCATTAGTGTTGTCCACTAGCATTCTAGAAGAGCACCTAATCTCCTTAGTTGAAATCCACTGACTGGAAACATATTGAATATACTGTGTGAACAGTTTGAAATTACAACATAAACTGCCAGAGAACGACAATGAAAGTCCCATAAAACATTTTGTAAGCAGAGAGAGGAGGGGAGAGCTAGACACACACAGCAGAGACTAGACCAAAACAAGAATAAAAAAAGGTAAGTCTCAAGATTTGTTACACTTTTACTGGGCCTACCTCCTCACTGTTGGGTCTTCCCGTTCCCTTGGGAAACAGAAGATGGCTTCTTCTGCACATCTTCTTTCACCCTCTTGGAATCAGAATATTCAAATTGCTCAAAGTTTTGCAAGTTCTTTTAAAACGCCCCCTATTGCCTACAAATTCTAGTTTCTTCTCATTGCAAATGATACTCTGGTAAGCTCAGCACACAGGCTCTTGCAGCCGCAGTGCTGGGGTTTACAACAGATCAGGTTAGGTCCCTGCTGGGCATCAGTACCTTTTTAATACCAGCAGCTGCTGAGAATGACTGGGAACTGGAGAAACAAGGGAAAAAAAGGGAAAAGGAAAAGCAGTCTGGGTGAAATTCTGACCCAATTCAAGTCAGCTGTGATTGCTTAAATCACCAATGAGCAAAAAACAAGAAGATTCATTTCCTGTTCTTGATCATTCAGTGAAAAAAAAAACCCAAACAAGCCCACACCCAACAAAACGTCTTTTACCATTTTGATTTGAATAATTTTGGACTGTTTTGATTTTTCATGACACTTCCTTGCCTCAGAAGCCAGCTACGAACAACTGGTAATAACTGTTACTCATGTATTAGTGAAGTGAGCTCTAAGCCATTAAATACATGTCCTGAAAAATGCTATCTCCATTTCTTTATGCTGTTTTGCAAAAAGTTATTTTTCTATGTTCTGACCAATTATTAACCTGATAGGTCTCAACACCTCACTGGGTTAGTTTCTCCTCGCTAGGCTAAAATGACTGAAACTACTATTCTGGGGAACTACAGGCAAATCTTCAACAGACAAAGATACTCTCTGCTGTAGTCTCTGGCTCCTCCAGGCTCTCAGAGCCCTGGCTGACATCTGCATGGGGCTGAAAATGTTTGTTGCTCTCTCACCATACACTGTTTCCTCCCTGAAAGGACATACCAGAGAGCATCCCCTGGGGTTCCAGGCCACTGTGGCAGCCATTTCAGAGATATACATGCAACTTCATTGTTGTATCTCTGTCTGCAGCCTTCTCCCCCTCTGCTCATATTGCTGGCCATTTTCATTTTTAATTTGCAGAGTAGAACAACTGTTATTTTACAATGTCTTAACTACTGTACCTTTTTTTAGCATTCTCTGTTTTCAAATAATAGGGTCAGTTGAACACACAGCACGGTTCTGCTGTCAGCCCGAGAGCCAGATTAAAAGTATTTTGATTCGTGCCTTCCCTCCAGAGCAGCCAGGAAGCAACTGTGCAGGCTTGAACTCTTGCACAGCCAAACACTTCCACCTGTGTCTCTGTGAAGTTCAGCATCCACCTTTGACCACTGGTGCAGGCAGAGGAGGCACAGAGGGAAGGGAAAAGACCAGGGAAGGGGAGAGACCTGTGCTGGAGCACCTCCTCCTTCACCATACGTGCACAGCCCAAGACGAGATGAAAATATTGGTGCCACTGCCCTGTACAGCACCCCACAGGTGGTGTTGGAGGACTCCTGAGACAGAGCTGGTCTCCAGAGCCAGCAAGATTGGGCAACTCGTGCTTGAAATATGAGGCTACTTCTTCACTACAAAAAAAAGGAAAAAAAAATAAAAATAAAAATAAACTGGCATTTTGACTGGAGCTTCTGGCTGTCACTCTTATCAAGAAAGATTACAGTCCCATTTGTTCTTCATATGAGGAGTAGGAAAAGCTTCAATATTTGGAAGGTATGAAAAAGCTTCACATCAATCATATGAAATCCATCTAAATAAATGTTATTAAACTCAAAGCTGATGGCACTTAGCCTGAGGTCAGTACTATGGGATCAACGCAAATAAACCTCTCCTGCCTTTAGAAGTCAGTCGTGTCTTCCCAAAGCGAAAAATGTTCAAGGCAGAGTCACCAAGTGATTTAGAGCTGGTGGCATGACTTCATTTAAATAAAACATTCATTTAACAATGCAACACATTTCCTTTAAGCTGACTTGCTTTTCTGTAAGAATTATTAACCAGAGAAAACATATTTTTTCCCCTCCAACCATAACGCCTCAATCTACTTTGCATTCAACCTAATTTGTATTTTGTTTCTATTGAAAAAGAGAAATAAAAATCTCTCTCATAAAAAGTACATTGGACAAAAATTACATCAATGAAATACAAGCTATCAGGAAATGGTAAATCCATTCCCTGGACTGCATTCAAAATCCCCCAGAAACTAGCGTGGATTTCAGAAGAGAAGACCATTAGCTTTCATTTCCTCTGGTAGAAAACCTGCTGAGAGTGTATTTCAGAAGACATTACCTTCTATCCACTATGGGCCAGGTGTTAACTTAGCATCAAAGACAAAGGCAAGGCAACAGAGATTACTAAGAATAACTAGAAAACTACAAGCAGCTATGTGCAGGAACTTCACAGAGTTTAGGAGAACATGGTACAATGCACTAGGAAAAAAATCACATTCCCATCAGAATATTATTTCCTTCATGTTAATGAGTGTGGATAAAAAGTATCTATGTTGAATCCTTGGTAGTGCAAGTGAAAATTGTATCTGGGTGCAGGAGAAGGCACGCAGGAAGTATTCTGTGTAATGTGGACTTTGTCAAATTGGAAGTGGAATGAAAAGCCAAGTACAACCTATTAGGCAAAGGAAAGGAACTGTTATGACTCATCTCTCCACTTGCCAGAGGGATGACAGACTCTTAAGGAAGAGTACTGAGGAAGCATTCAACGCTGGTAAGTATTACCATTTTTCATCTTGGGGATAATACATAATTTGCCTTATGGAACAGTGTGATTTAGAGATGTTTACTTTTCTCCTGGATTGAAGAAAAGTTGCTGAGAAGAATGGTTTCCTACATACTGATACCAAGAAACCAAATTTTAATTACAAAAAACACACGGAGTAACTTACAAACATCCTTTTCTCAATGGTGATGTTGGTGTGGGAATTTAAAATGAGTTTCAAATGCTCCTTACTTCATTTTTTCATTATTCCCACATTTTTCCTGTGTCTTATGAATCCAATCTGAGACACGTTTAGACCAGAATGTTCTTTAGTCACTCACACATTGAACCAGGACCATAAAAAAAAAGGCAAAATATACCTACCATAGCTCAGGTCTCTCTACATTACACAGACAGGAGATGGAAGAAGACATGAGCGTGGACTGTAGAACATACTTAGAACTACCACATCTGAAAGATCTCCAAGTACTGCGATCAATTCATAAAGGGGATCTTCTCAGAATGGTGCTGAAGAGGCAGACGAGTCACAGCACACAAACCCTACACATGCAGTATAGATGGCCAGGTTACGCTGCAAAAAGTTCAAGTGCAAAGAAGTGCTAAGGGAACAAAATGCTTGTTCCAACACCTGTAACAATGACCCCATATTTTATCTGATCTTTGACACTGTACATAATGTGAGTGCCTTCGAGAATTGCCACAAGCCTCATCAAAGAGGCAGTGTATGCAGTACCAGGAGAGCTTTCTGTCTAAAAAGAGTTTTTTTGTGGGGGGTTTGCCACCTTGAACTCCCTCCAACTTCTACCATGTTTGAATGCATTTTCTAGTCCAGTTCCAACATGACTGACAATCTCTGTCTTGTGTTGAGGAATTTGGAGACGCAGCATTACCCCAGGAAACAGAACGTTAATTTTGTATGCCTCCTTTGAATGAGCTGAAGCAGTAAACTTCATTGCAGGCAAGCCTCAGGTTTTTAAAAACACTAAGAAAACTAACAAGCGACCTGCTAGCGCAAAACATTCCTGCAAACCAAATGCAAAGAGCACTTAGAGAACGAAGCAATTGAGAGGAACTGAGCCCCAGGAAGTATACTATATCCTTCATGCTTTCTTGTGCAGAGCATAATCAACACAGAGCACTCTGCAGGTGCTGATGGCCATGAAGACTCTAACCTTCAACACAGTGTGGATGTTGACAATTATTCAGAGAGGCCTGCATGAAAATTAAGGAAGGAACTGTGCAGTTCCAATATACAAACAAACTTCACTCTCTCTAGCCTCTATCCCCAGGATCTGACTTTTTTAACTGCGTTTTCGCTATGGCAGGTCTTAACAATTTTCCCCATGCCTTGCCATTCTCTTAGAACCACTTGTGAAACTCTAGCAGCGACACATGCTGCACCTGGTGTTGTGGCCCACAAATCAAAACATATTCCCCTAAATAAAAAAGAAAAAAAAAGAACTCACTGTTTAAAGAAAACACACATGCAGCCAAATTAGAAGAGCATTTGCCATATACCCACTTCATCCCCCTTGCAATAATTGTATTTCACGTACTGCAAAAATCTAAGGAAATTGAGCTCCTTATCTATAAAAACTACTGTACTTCTTTTCTCAAAGATTTGTCTCCAACAACAACCAAACGTCACGAGTGAAACTGAATGATACTGCACTCATGTGATTCTGTTTCTATGCAGGCTAAACCTCTCTTTTCTGTTTTGCATGACTCCACAAGCTTTTTTGAGATTTAAGAACTAATCCTATTTCACCAAAACATTTTTGTTTGCCTCAGATCCAGTTCTCCTCTCTCCTTTATTGGCAGAGGAAGTTTGGAGTCTTTGCAGTTGGCAGGCAGAGGAACATGGGGGAATACATTTACATTTTTTAAAAAGTTTTGGAGAATAAGTAAAGGACGTTGGTTATAGCTCTTACGAGAATTTTAGGTCTTTAAGTGTCTCGTAAGTGTTCTGTTTTGGAGATGACTTACTTCCAAACATGTGGCACATTAGAGGGTTATTTCAAATGCTTATAAAACTAGAAGTGTATTAGCATTTACTAGAGCTAACATGACTGTCGTTTCAGCAGACACTACCCACCACACAGTTGTGTCAGTAACTTTTTCTGACAGCTACCATTTTCACTGTTTGACTATGAGGTTTGTGAAAATGACACAATCCTTGCTACGCTGCCCTCATGGCAATGCCGTTGCCCCGTTCTCTCAGTTTGTTATTACCTTCCAACATAGAGGTAATCATAAGGGCATTTTACCGTAACATTTTGTGGATTATCTGATACAGCAAGATGGTGTTCGTTCCTTCTCTCTGTTAAGCTTAGAGGTGTTTAGAAAATATTTACTGGAAGAAATCCTAATTCAGTCTTCCGGATAAGTAAGTCATTTATCCCTCGCTGTTCTTCTTGTGAGAATTCAAATTTGAAAAAAAAAAAAAATAAATAAAAAAAATCCTTTCTCTTTTGGATAGCGGTAAAACATACCTGCAGGGTCTGTACCAGCAAACTTTGGTCTTATTTTTCCCATGCATCACTGGGAGACAAAGTTAATCAGATAGCTGCATAAAAAAAACATGATAGACAATACTGATCAACTACAATAGTTAGTGGACTTCAAGTACCGTTGAGAATCCACAGCAAAACTTTCTCTATACAACTCAAACTTATGTCTCCTTTCTTTCATATTTGGAGACCTTGAGCAGATCCAGAGATGAATCATTGTTAGAGTTCCAGCTACATTACAAGACTGTGGCAATCAGTGATGCCATTTCAGTGATTTACACAGGCGATTCTTCAGAAGAAATGGAGAGAGGAAAATGCTGTGATGAGTTCATTGCTCAGCAGAAGATTTTAATGGAAGGAAAAGAAAGAAAAGCCAAGTCTGAGCCAGGAATATGCCCAGATGAATATGCAAATAAGAAATTTGTGGGCAGACATTTTCTTTGGATTTTTTGACAGATAATATTTGGCCTGTGAAAAGCCTGCCTAACAGCTACGTTAGGCAGAGCTGCAGGAGAGCTAGGAGATCAAAGCACAGAGATTTTGCATTTAAACCCAGGACTGATGATTAACAGATACACAGAAGTCTTCAGAGCAAGTGACAGGAAATGCCACTGAGCAACACAGTCACTGTCATACATGAGGTATGACTAACAGCTTTATATTGCACCTTTTCTCATCCTCCACGCTGATATCTCCCTGCCCAAAATTTAATTTCAGCAATTCTTCATTAAGCATTTCTTCCAAAGTTAAACAATTTTAATCCAAGTCTGCAACAGCAGAATTTCTAACTACAGCAAAACAAACAAAAAAGCTTTTAGACTACTTAACCAGATAAAAGCACATATGTTGCTTTTACTACATACATCATATAATAGCACATACAGCTACTGTAATTATCAGATGGTGGGAAATGCCCTGGATGAAGAAATAGCTACATTTTAGATGAAAGCCACTGGCATGGCTCTACTCTATTCTGAATTATGTACGTGTGCATTTCTTGATGAGCCTAAAAATAATACATGCTTTAGATTTTTAATCCATTTTGAGAACTAGAATATGAGCAACGAATATAGACATCTCAGCTTTCCTACTTTCAGTACTTAGGGAGCAGGCTGTCCATATCACTTATCATGCAGCCATTCTGGAAGTAAACGGACTGAGTTTTCTTGAGAAGTCAGTCTAACTGCAGTCGATTGAAAACCTCAGTAAAGAGCACGTCATTCCTCCAAACGACATTCAGCTGGCAGAAGGAACGTTTTGCAGAATTCAATGGGATCAGTAATATCATAGCCAGAAATCTGCAGGAAAAATTAAATGTGTCTTGGGGGTAGCTGGGGAGCGCAAGAGTAGGAGAAAGAGGTCATGACTAAAACTAATTATTATTTGAAGTCATATTTGACCAAGAGGCTCAGCTGGAAAAAATGTGAGAGCAAAAGCTTCAGAGTATAAAATATCTCATTTCGAAATCAAAGTGAAATAATTCTTTTTGGACAATTTAATATTTCATATTAAAATATTTTTATAATGTTATCATTTCAAAAATCACCTAAATTTAATAAAATCTGGAAAACATTTCGTTTTAATTGAGCTGGCAAATATTTTAGGCTGAAAAGCAAAGCCTTATAGATTGTTTTGCCAACAATTCTATAATTGCTGTTTCAGTTCAATTCTGGTTTTGTTTCTTTCAAAATATTTTGTTCAGCCACTAAGAATATGAAAGCAAACAGAATTTACCAACTTTAACTCAGCAATAATTCACAGGGATTTTAGTCCAGTGTGGAATGCAAGTGTGCTCCTCATGCTGGGTAAAATCAACAGTTAAGATTCTTACAATATAGGTGCCCATATTATTAACATAAGAACACTGCCATTAGTTGGTACTTACGCTGGCAGGCATAGCTAAGAGATATCTTTCAGGACTCAGGTGCGTTTGCCTTCTCTAAGCCAAAAATAAGACTTCAGAAGGGATAAATAAGACTTTCATTTTTAATTACTGCCCTTCCTAAATGCTGACAGTACTGAAAGGGCAAAATAGTAAGACTTTGCAGCTTCCTCTGGGAAAATCTGCGCAATTGATTCCCTGTCTTTAATGCTATCAACAGGAAACTGCCTCTAAGTTCTGACCTAGGCATACAGAAGAAGCAGGAGCCAAGGAAACATTTAAGAAAGAGACAGAAAAATAACCAAAATTGCAGTAAGTTTGCTTTGTATACTGACTTCTGTAGAGTGACCTCTTACAGTCTCCTCCCTTCTTCAACAATTAGCATTTGTACTTTGACTCCCTTTGTGCATAGTTTGGAATATTCAAAATAATTCATATTTCAGCAAGGATAAAAGGTTATGCAGCTTGAAGTCTATTACTTACAGAAGAGGTATACCCCAGAGGGCAGTTTTTACACAAACATGCCTCCAACTCTGAAGTGGAAGGACCACTTCCAAGGACGAGAAAGCAGCTCAGTCATTATTCATTTTTATTACCGTGGTACCCAGGCACTGCATAAATATTATTTCTGTCTCAGTAGTCTCTTGCTGAGCCAACCAACAGGATGCCAATTAGTGATCACTTTCTAATCTTATTTTTAGTTCTCTACTTTAAACATCTATTTACTGGTAAACTGATCCAGGTCTCTTTACCCACTTGAATGGTGCAAACAACGTTCAGTTGAAGCTGAACTAGCAGCCTGATTGTGAATAGATGAACAGATAGATACAAATAAAATAATAATGCCTTGTTAGTAAGCTGCTGAGCCGCCAGATTGTTTTTCTCTCCTTCCTGGGGAGCTGATATCAAAGATAGAAAAATATTCCATTCTGAAGTCAATTAGAACTTTCCTGATAGAACATTTTATCAAATATGTTCAAACCTCATTTCCTACAACCAGTTGTAAAGAAATATTGTCCAATTAAACTTAAGATAAATAACTTAAACCACTTATAAAAGTAACACCTTCAGAACCGTGAAACAGGCCTGCTACAAACTTCTTTTATGAATTAGTATGAAATTCAGCCTTTTTACCACTTTATACCAGCTAAATTTGTATTATTTCTAAAAGGCAGTCAGCATAAGCATACCGAAAACAAAAGAAAGTAAGTAGGAAAAAATAAGGGTTTTTAAATTATTTTAAAAATAATTTTATTTATTTTATGCAGCCAAGGCACTCTGTTAATTTCAAATCATAAGAGCTAGATTATATTTATTCTTACTGTTAATACCTTTGTAAGAAAAGTATGAAAACCCCAAACAAATAAGAAAAACAGAAATCTAGGTACACATATATGAATGTATGTGTCCACATGCAAAGAATAAATATGCACTATATTTCTATAGCATCTAGGCCAGATCAAATTTTTAATTATCACGCTGTATATGTAAATGTCAAACATATTAGCAAGATGCAGGGAAGACACACAAAACAATCCCATACAATACAAAATACTTAAATGTCAAGTGTAATGTATTTCTAATTTTCCCAGTCACTTCTACTGTGTTTTTGTGTTCCATTCACTAGTCAGATATGAAATGACACCTTTCAAGAGAAATACTTAGCCTACTGCCCCTAAAACAAACAAAAAGAAGAAAACGTTCCTTTTGTACCCCAGGATACAGAAAACAGAGTGTTTGCTCTGGGTAGTAATTAAATGATACTGAGGACAGCATGTGTGTGTTTATGTACATGCACGCATTCACCATTTACTCTGAGCTGTAATTAAATGATGTTGTGTTTGCACGCACACACACTTAGCTTTGCCAAATCAAAGAGCACAGAAAAACAGATCAAACAGTACAGAAAAATCAGCTAAGAGAGAGACAGAATGCATCATGTTTTAGGCTTTCCTAATCTTTCATGTATGAAATGTTAGTAATTAATGCATGGTAGCTCTTCAAAAAGCACAGCCCTATCCTAGCAACTGTAATTCATAAGGCTTTTGACTTGTTTGAACACATTCATAAAGGTTTATCTTCTCTGCTCATACAAGTAATTATTCTTCTCATTCACACTATTTACTTTAAAACTTGGCATTTCTAAATTTTACAATGACACTGGGAAACATTTTGAATCATTGCCATGGGGTTAACAATTTGACTAGAGCAGTAGTAAACAAAACGAAGGTTACAATCTTTGCTAAAAGTCATTGACAGATTTATAACAATCTCTAAAGCTATGCTAAGTTTGTACAGTCACACTTACTCAGCAGAAAATTAATTTTATAGTTAACACACACAATCGAGTGACTCCATGGAGAATTCTTGTGTGTACATTCAAATTTATTTATACAGCAATGAAATGTCTCTATAATTACATTTTATAAATGTTTATAGCTCATATTTCAAAACAGCTAAATAAAAAGGAATTTAACTGAAAATTAAAGGTACTTAATGCACAGTGAAAAGCAGAAATTGAAAGCAGTGTTTATTTTTTATAAGACCTGTTAAGGAAGGAGAAAGAGGCTGTCCATCTGAATGGACTCAGAGATTAGACTACCATTAGAACTAAGATGTATAGACTATTTTTTTAATATATTCAATATCTAAGAATTGCATTCAGCCTTAATTGCTGTGTTTCTGCCCTACTGTTCTTGAATAACTGTTTTCTTCTCTGCTTCTATATGGGAACTACAAAAGGTGATGTCATCAGTAGGGTAGGCAAAAGAAGAATAACATATTGAAGGTTCCTAAAAGACATGAAATTAAAATGTGTTTTTGATGCACACTACTAATGTCTCTGCTAAGTATTATTATTGCCCTTGGTAGCAGTGCTTATTTTCAAATGAGTATTTTGCCTATTGTATATTTTATGCACTAATTATCTGTAGGAGATAACATTTATTCATATTTCTTTTAATTTTTCTAGCGTAATAATATGGCATTCACCTTCTGTTGGCCCATTGATAGCTATGTGAGGATGAGACTAGCAAAACACTTCTACTGAAATAAACCACTGAATTATCAGAAATGCAAAAGCAGATAAATAGCAAGGAAATATCCCAAGAGTGAGCATGCCCACCCAATTCAAATGAGTTCCACAGGAAATAAAAAAAACAACACACAAAACCTGGAGATCTGCTTCTGCGCAGGTTTTTTGTGGAATTTTAGGCACAGTGGCTGGTGAAGGTTTTGCCTCATCAGCTGCCTCTTCCTCTTATCTTCCTCAGAACTTAAATTAATGATTCAATAAAAACATTTTCAAAAATTTTTCAACATCCACAGCCTTATTTTTGTTTTTATGTGATACTTGAAGTAATTGGGCTAACTTCTGTCTGAGCTGAGATTAAAAAAAACCAAAACTTTTTCACCCATCCTATATCACAAACTTTCTCTTGGTCAAGGCATTTCCTTCGCTTGTCCTGGGGCCCGGTTGCCTCAGGTAACAATACTGTCAGCTCCCGTGGCCTATTCAATCCTAACTTTCTAACTGCTAATTTTCTTCCAGTTTCCAGTATTGCAAGATGGGGAAAGTAAAGCTGGATTCTGGGAAATGCAGTCACTAAACACACTGTTTCTCACCTGAGAGTCTACCTTCATACTCAGTCAAGGATTTCCCTGCATGCTTTTTTGCAAGAGCACTGGGAACATAATTCAGTTCTTACACTTTCATCCACCTCACATGGTTATTAGACCTGAAACTTTTCACAGTAAAAACACACACAATACACTGAACTCTGCTGTCTGTAGAGATACGTATCATATTTGTAGCACAAGAGTACACAAAAGTCAGCCACGCTGTGCTGAATAACTAGTTCAGACAGCAGCCCCTTCACTCTTCGGGCTGCCCAGAGAATAGAGATTATAGAATACCCTAATCTGGGACTGCCTAATTTTATAACCTTACTGCTCCTTAAAAATCTTTTGCATATGTCAAATATTTTTTAAAATCAGCCTACCAGCAAAGGTGAATCTTCTTAAGTCTAGAATTAGAACTATTGTTTGGAGGATTTATTCTTAACCCCAGTTTCTACTCACCATAACTACAGTGGAATTAAATATAACATAGCTCAATGTAACAATGCCTTATTCATGGTGCTTTGATATTAAGTTTGAGCTTATCTAACACAACCTGGATTTCATTCCTAAAGGAAAGAGCTTTTTTTTTTTTTTTTTT
>VFFE01007230.1:112329-127262 GCA_008921705.1 Burhinus oedicnemus | reverse complement strand
AAAAAAAAAAAAAAAAAAAAAAAAAAAAAAAAGAGAAAAACACCCCACAACTTTAAAATATTCTGAGTTTCTCAGAACAAAGATATTTTGACCACTGTTACCGTACCTTTGAACACATACAATCCTGTTGCAGAAGAATGAGAAAAGTGAATAGGAAAAGATGCCATCAATCCCGTTCTGTAAAAGCATGAGACCATTACAGACACACAGTAGCTCATACATGAATGTAGCTGAAAGAAACCTGTCTTCCACCTTCAGGAAGAATTTGGAATGAGAATATAAATTGCTCTGAGTTGACAGATAGACTTTTTCCTCCCTTATTACAATCTTACTCTCATATTCCTATGCATACGCTTCTACACGCGCTTCCATGTTTACTTGTTGGTCATCTCAAACAGAAAGGAAGCATCTAGGAAAAAGCCGCAGTACTGGATTGGGGGGGGAGGAGGGAGCTTCCAGGTCATCGCTGCCTCTGCAAGTTGATTACTCAACTCACTACTAATCTGCTGCACAATGCAATTTGATTTCCATTTCCCAAGGAGGTGGAGGAAGGGAGAGAGGAGAATGTATCCAGCTTATGAAGCCCCGCTTAGGTTCAAATCTGTTGAAAGCTCTCTGCAGAGAAATGCACAGAAGGGACTGCAAAGGAAATAATGACTATTCATGTTTCCCCACTACTTTTTCCTTTATTTAGTTAACAGAAATATTTAGTAACAATGATAATTATGTTCAACTTTATTCACAATATCCTCTAACACATACCAAAATCCTACCTCAGAGAAATGGATTTTTTTCCTAATAGGAATAGAAGGTGATTCAGTTTCTTGGATTTTTTTTAATCAAAAATTGTAAGATTTTGGTAATTAAAATTATAATGGTATTTAAAAATATTTTTCCTTCTCCTGGAGGCAAGACTTAAATGCCTCTAGCACCATCATTGGACTAAATAATTAAAGAATCTATTTGCCACACTACCTTAACAAAACAGCTCCTGAACATTTCATTAAAAATGCTGCATTTACTTTCAGTGTTTTGAAGAGGAAGCTTGATAGAGACTTATATTTTACAAAATTGGTTTACTTCATTACATGTACAATTTCAGCATTAGATCATCAAACACCTCATCAGTTTACTTCCGATCTAATCTGTCATTTCCACAGCAATAACCTATTAGAAGTTACTCAGTCTGCATATTTCACAAAGACTGGCTCATTAGTTTATCTACCAACCAATTGCATCACATAGTATAACTTCATTAATTTTAACAGAAGTTATATGTCATTCTACAGACTGATTTTTGTATTTTGATCCTGTTTCTAATAGATATTTTGATCCTTGCTACAGAAACTGCCATTCATGCAGTATGAAGTTCAAAACAGACAAAGCTCATTTTGTATAACTAAAAGTGCCAAATGCAGCACACGAAGTAAGAGAACTTTATGACATTAGCCATGATTCGTAACAGTTGACCTTTGAATCAGATCAAAATGGCACTTCTTCAAAGCTGTATCTGCTCTGATCAAATATAAAATAAAGCAACAAGGGACTTTCACTGAAATATTTACAGGGGGGTGTTTTTAATTATACAATTGAAACATTTCAACTTTATTACACTGGGGAGATTTACATGAGCTTATTATGATTTTGTAGACTTGATCTGGTTTAAATTATTAAACTCCTTTATAACTTACTATGTAAAGATCCAGATCAGAATTTCTTTAATCAGCTCAAATACATAACATTTGAATTAACCATTCTTAGAGTGTGTTTTCCCTGATAGGGACTTAACGCGCACACGCACAAAATAGGTATACAGATTTGCTCAACAGAAAAACAGTGAAGTAAACAAAGCAAAGGCAGTGTGCGCTAGCACTGTGACTGATACACAGTTAGCACTAGGTATGACTTGGGCTATACAGACTCCTTTTTTTAAACAGTCCCCATACTTCAACGACTGTTTTTGAAAGTGGTCTTCTAGATCCACTTGCCACATATATGTCTGCCAAATCACCATGGTTATTCTGTTTCATTAAAACATCAGAACATTTTTTGGCCAAAACTTCACTTTATTGAAAGTTCAACTAGTCACTACTTAACTACTTCACTCAGATTTCCATTGGAAATTAAAAAAAAACCAAAACAAAACACAACTATCCTAGCTGTGAAGGTGACTCTCATAACTAATATACTGAAATGCTTTTGGGGAATCCTGGGTCTGATTAATTTTGAGTCATCTGAGATCTAAAAGCTATGCTGTCAATCAGAGCAGGTACTCAGAGCAGGTTTCTCAAAAGCCAAGTCTGTATCTCAGAATCCCTGACAAGGGAGTGACGCATTAAGTTTCCATCCCAATGGAAATCTAAGTTTTATAATCTCCATACTCCTACAAATGAAAAAATTGTCTGGTCAGCTGTACATGTCCATGTTATAAAAAAGCAGGATGTGTTGCATTTTCATTATTTTAGCCTGATCAAGACACATTTTTTACGTATTGCCTTCTGATTGATTCAGCCAGCCATCACAACCACTAGTAACATTATGTGGAGCCTTTTCAGAGACAAGATGACTAAAAATAGCTGTCAGTAGTTAGGATCCCTGTAAAATAGTTTCAAAAGTGACTAATACTTTGAAAACTTGAAATGGTTAACTAGATTTCATTTTAAGAAAATAGGTTCTAAATATTTTCTGAAAAAATAAGCCTTTGTAAGAAGTCTTATGTAGGCAACTCAAAAATTGAGAATCAAAATGGTCTTTACGCGCATTTAAAAACTCCTTGACACAGTGCTAACTGGGGTACCTGGATAGAGAAGCCCATGCTTTGAATTCCAGAGTCCTGACTGCTTCAGTGATGTCATGAGGAAAATCCTCATTGTATTAGTTTTACCAAGAAACTGGAAATTCACTTCAGTAGACAATACAGGTCCTACTGTTACAAAGGCAGCAGCTATCATTAAGACTGACCAATTTGCAAGTAACAAAAGAACACAATTTTTGGAACATCAGAGCACAATTACTCTCTAATACTTTAATGTCCAATAGTTCTGTAAGTTAATCAGTCGGTGCACAATGTCAGAAATTTTATAGAAAATATTATGCCACAAAGGCTTACCACATACCATTTTCCCCATGAAGAAAACCATCCTTCTCTCCAGGTCTCTCTACACAGATACAGCCCCTAATTCAACAAAGCACTTAAGCCTGATATTTAATGCTTTATTTCAGCAGAATTCAAACGCACATGAAGTGCTTTGTTGAACAAGGAGGGATTTAGGCATATGCTTAAGTACTTCACTGAACTGGGACCACGATACTATTTATAGAAAGCTTTTTGTTCCGGTTTTATTGTTCAACACTTATAGTCATCCTATGGCTTTTCCTTCTGTATACCTTCCCCTCACAACAGCAAAGCATTTAGGGCTACAATTTTCTTCCAGAAATCATACATTTAAAATCAGAATGGATATCACAAGCTCCACCAATCTCATATTTCTTTCGCAATATTTACACAGAAATATGACAAAAAAAAAATTAGGCTGAATCATAGGAAAGTTACAAAGCCCAAAGTCATACATAACAACAGGTTGAAAAAGCCTTCCCCCCACCCCGGTTTGAGAGACACAGGACTACTTTCTCTTCTAATGCTTGGGAAAACTGCACTTTTAGAAGACTCTAGTGTCTGAATTTGTGAAAATATTGACTTCATAGCCAGCTATGGTGGGTGGGTTTCAAGTTCTCACTGTTTTCGAGCTCACCAGGTGTAGGGATGAGGAGGAGCGAGACCCGGGCACTTGACCCAAGCTGGCAACAGGATTATTTCATACCATGAATGGCACATTCAATAGAAATTAGAATGTTCTCTCTCCCTTGACGGCAGTGATCCAGAGAGCTTCTTGCACCCTTCCCTTCCTCTTGAAGCTGTAGCGCTCACAATGTCTGACATTTGCTATCCACTGCTGGGAGTGCACAGCTTTCTACGGATAGAATTGGCTGAGTATAATCCTTGTATATTTTATATTGGTATTGGAATCAATATTGGTTCTTTAGTATTATTAATGTTAATTATTTAGTCTTATCCTACTAAATCTATTTATATTTCAGCCCTCATGTTTCCCTTTTTTTTTTTCCCCCCTCCTCGATTCCCCTTCTCAGGTGGGGAGGGGTCATTGGGTGAGAGAATAATTGTCTAAACGATGATAAATTGTTGTGGGTTTCTCAACCCGTAACACCGCTGCACTGAAGAAAGCATCCACATAGGAAGTAAACACTAACGTATGCACCTACAAGTGTTCATTTCAACTTCTCCAAGGATCCTTCACTGTGCAATACTCCATTCCACAGACAGAGAAATTCAGGCAGGGTCACGCTGAAGCAGAATTTTATTCAACTTGAAGAGACGTCAGTGCTGTACACCCATTGCTGCTGCAGAGAGGCAGCCTGCTAAAAGGCACTGAGTGCTGGTCTGAGAACACAAAAATACTTCCAAATGACTTCCAGTTCAACACCAGTACCTCTGTATTTTTATTTAGAAAAATATCTCTCTCCATTGCAGAGGATCTGGACCTATCAGCTCATCTTTCAGTGTTAATGAACATATTTTCACAAATCTTTGTTTTGATTAAACAATCTCTTTTCACAGATAATGAAAATAAAAATTCCACATCTCCCTAAAATCTCTAAATACTATGTCTGCTTTATTAACAATACTGATCCACTGTTGTTCTTTTATAGATTTTATGTCCCCCCCAAATAGACACATGGGGCTTCTGTTTTTTATATTTATACACAGATTATCCAAAGACAGTGGGATGCTTCGGAGATGCTTGAAAATCTGGTTGGATAAAACTGTTAGGTTTAATTGACATCCCCCATTTAAAACATCTGTAAAAGGCATGTTTCCCTCCAAAGCAATAGCAAACATAAGACTCTTTAGGAATTCAAATGGTTTAAGGGGAAAGGATTCACCTAGATATTTTTTGAGAATGGAAAGAGAGAGGTAAAATGAAAGAGGAGAGGCAGACAATAAAAGACAAAGAAAGAGAAGGAATGATGAAAACAGCCAGCTCCTCAGTGGTGCGTAACAGCGAAGGCTGCGGCATCAGACGTGCCTGTGCACTGATGGAGGGAGCCTGGGAGGGAAGGCAGGGCACTGCTGCTGTTTCCTTTGACGCACAGCCCGTACTGCACAGCAGTAACAGCTACTGCATAGCCCACCTCCCACTTCCCTTCCCAAGGAAATCCACCACTGCACTTTTGTTATGGAAAGCTGGCTGAGAGAAACTCACTTTGCCTGATTCTTCCTGCACTCAGGGGAATAGGATCTTATACACACCTGTAAATACTTTTACATAAACAGCATCAAAGAAGATTCCATCATCTATTTCTCCCGTAACTCACAACTTTCAACTCTGGCTACCTAGATGCACTGGAAGGGGCAAAATTATCCCCCAAAAGCACATTATTTCATCAGAGCGCGCTAACAACATAACCCAAAGCCACTAAAATCAATGAGAGAAACTTTTCATCATTTTCAGTGGGTACTGAATCAGACTCCAATAATCTTCAGCTGAATTATTAATGGTAACTTGTAAGCCTTTTATACCATTATCATAGGAAGATCTCTATTAGTCACCAATTTAGAGTGCAATTTTCAAAAACATCCAACTTATAGATGCACAAACTCCAGTGACAAGCCAACAGGACTTAAAATTCCATTTGGCTTCCATTCGGCTTCCATTCCTGGCTTTTTAAAAATCCTGTCCTTAATACATTAAATATTTCTACTGGGTTACTTAGAACTTATTTGACAATCAGGCCATAAATGTTACTTGGAAATGGTCTCTTGACAAGAACACAACACTTAGCGCTAAGTTTACAAACGTGATATTCCCTCCCTAGAGCAGCATGAAATTTTAACTGAAAGGGTATGCTGTTCTAGGCAGGTTCTTCTACTTGAAGTCCACTGGTTCTCAGAATGGTGCCTGCAAGAAGAACACCAAAAAAACTGATATTTTCACACAGAGAAGAGACTTGGTTGTTTGTGTGTGCGTAGAACCTACCACGCTTCACTCCTATTTAAGTGAGTGGCTTTAATGCTCTTTTTGAATAACATTAGAAATATCTTGCAAATACAAACAGTGCTTTGCACTTACAACGGTATTTTCTATTCAAAATTCTCAGTAGCTTTACAAGTGGTGATGAATTAACCCCCAAAACAGGCAGGTTAGGTGCATAATGTAGCAATTTAATTATTAATCTGATACAAAAGCCCAGCAAAGGTAAGCAACTTGTACAAAGGCAGAAAATGTCCCCTAAGAAAGCATGTAAAAACACAGAGTCTTAATTCCCCCATCCTAAGCCCTAGTCATCACATACATGCATTTTTTAAATCTTTTCATGCTGCTCCCTTGAAGAGGAAACACATCATATTATCAAGGTGGAGCTGTGCTAACAAGATAAAGGTATGAACATGGAAGACGTTACTAATGCTGCAGTTGTTTTTCATTCCAATTAATAGGAAAGCATTGGCTGAGATTTTAAGGGCAGCAATACATTCCAAGTAAGCATTATCACAAGTCAAGAGAATTCACTAGCATATTGAAATGAAAATGTGAAAGAAGCACAAAAAAAGAGAAGTGGAATTCAGGGCAGCAACTTCAGCAAACTCAGCCAAATGATTTGTAACATCTCTTGAAGAGATGATCAAGGAGTTCAGGAAAACCGATCGTTACCAGCCATGCCTGTATAAAATACTGCAGCAGATTATCTCATTCCGGAGGGAATACAGGAGGCATTGTAAGAGACTATTACTGTTACATCCAGAGTCTTTAAAGGCTTTGACTATCAGAAGAAATTGTACAAAAGGTGAAACAAGAGCATTTAACAAAGAACAAGTAAAAAAGATTGGAAGAAACATCTTGGGTATGATCCAGATGAGCCAACACACAAAAGGATCAACAACTAATGAGGGACATAAAAAGGCAATAGGAAAAGGATCTATAAATACAGCAGAAGTAAGCAGGAGACAAAGATAAGCAGAGGTTCTGGGGTTTAATGGGAAAGGAGAGAAAATAACAGATGGTTAAGAGAAAGCTGAAGTATTCAGTACCTTCTTCATATTCTTTTAATGACTCCATCCAAAGTATACTGAAGAGCAAAAAATCTTCTAAAGTGGTTTTTACCAAGACGACAGGACTACAGGCCTCAAGAAAAAAGAATAGGATAAAAAAAAATACTGAAAGAAGCCAGACATATTCAGTTTGATAGAGAATGATGAAGTCCACTGCAGAGCACTTACGGAATTACCTAAAGCCATCCCCAAACATTAGCTATTATATTCAATAACGCATGAACAAAGGGTAAAGTTCCCAAAGGACTGTAGAGAGGCAAAAACAGAGAGGCAAGTCTGACTCAGGAAACTGCAAACCAATCCACCTCCCTTTTATACCCAGGAAGATGCTGAAACAAGTTAAATCATCACATAAGAAAGTGAAGGATTAAGTGCCTGAAAATAACCAAAACATAAAACCGATGACGTTTCCTTTCTGATATGGTAACCAGCCCACCAAAGAAGGAAAACCCAGTAATAGGCAATTTATACTGGCTACAGTAAGGCTTTCAGTAACAGTCCAACATGATATTTTCATAGGACAGTAAGGACTGATAAGAAATCACAGGTTAGCAGGTGACTGACGTGAAATGGCAGCTTATTGGGGGCACAGTTTCTTAAAAAACAAACAAACCAACCACCACACAAATTAAAAGTGATTACTAAAATTCACTGCCAATGGAATGGAGTTTCACATGGCACACTGCAAGAACGCATCTCACAGCTGGCTGTATACATCAACAAATTTCTGTAGAGAAAAAATGTTTGTGAAGTAAGCAGGTAGGGTTCATATCACCTTCAATCCGCAAGTGGACAAGATCAAAATTCAAAATAAAACTTAATAAATTTAAGAACTTGTTGAAAACTAAACTGCAAACAGAGCAAGTACAAATCTAGAAATCAAGCAAAAATACAAAATAGAGGTAAGCCAAGTTCCGCTCAGAGGGATCTGGAAGCCATTGTGGACTGTAAGTACAAATAGTATAATGGTATTTTAAAAAAAGGCTTATGTCATTCAAGATGTGTAACAGGAGTGTTGCACATAAAGTAACCTTTCAATTTTTCTCTACTCTCCAGAAACTTGCAAAACCTGAGTCAAAAAAAGGAAGGGAAAAGAAAAAATTAGAAGAAAATTCACAGTAAATGCAACTCTGTCTTGTCATCTGATTTAGCTAGGGAGCAATAAATGTTAGCAGTGCCAAGAAAAAATACGAAGGGAACACTCTTGGGTCACACAAAAAGCAACATAATACTGTATCTTCTGGAGGAAACAAATCTCTTAACACTAAGCCCTCGCAGATCATAATGGCATTTTCTTGTTCCTATTGCTCTCAAATTCTTTAGCACTTGACACAGAATCAGCAGGGCTACAGTGTAGAACACATTAATTTTTCAAAGTATTCAACCATTCAAGAAGAATCATTCTACCTCTTCCAGAATGATTCTTCTGTCATTTGCACGTTTAACTAAAAATGGGCCTATTTTTTCTCAGGGGTTTTGGACACTTGGTACTTACTGGAATTAAGAAAAACCCAGTAACACAGAATAGATCTTTTCCAGACAAAATTTTGACATTTTGTCTTCATGTAATTACTTTCTACTATTTATAGGCCAAAACTCACGCCAGTCTTCTATTTTTAGTCCACAAAGACTGATTTAAAGCTAGTAAAATACTTCACACTTTAGAAAAAAGCTGGTGAATATGTAGAGTTTGTAGAACCAAGCAATGCATTAAAACTGCATTTGAATTTAAGCCTACAAGTTCAATGCAGCAAAGCAGTTGTATATACACCTAATATTACCACCAATTAGTTTTTCTTGTGTAAGTTAATTCTCAAAACTACCATTTTGCTTCTACTGTGACTGCAGACCAGCACCTAAAAACGCAAAGATCAATTTCCTCAGATGACTAAGTATAAAAATCTTCATTTTTTTGGGGAATAAACTGAATTTACCTGAAGCTTCGGCAATTGTTATCAGCAGATAACAGCTAAGAAATCTGATGATAGCAAAGAACATTCTTCTGCTCTTGATTATTATAAATCTCCTCATTTAATACTGCTGCTTAAAAACATTTTGACACACCTATTAGAACACTTTCTAGGAACCCATCAACTTACTGGGAGTTTCCAAATTTGGTTAGGGAGAACATTCCCTGAGAAAAAAATTCCTATTATTTCAATCCTCTTAAACATTATTAGTCTGTTTAAATAATAACAATATTATAAAAAGGTTTAAAATACCAAGGAAATACCTGTATCACAAAAACTGAAATGCTGCATAGTCTATTATGCGGGCCTATTTTGTATGTTCTGCTGAATGCAATCACATCTTCCATGATGAAAGATTTCCCATTAGTGGGAATAACTTCCACTGATGAAGAACCACTATTCAATAAGCAGGATAGAATATATATGATCAGCAAATACATTCAAGGTGACACTATGACTTTTGCTATCCAGAGGCTTGAAAAGTATCTCCTGCTCATAATGAGGTATGAAAAGGAATATGCTAGATGTTAGCCTTACTGTTAACCACCAAAAAAAAAAAAAAAAAGCTCCTATTATCAGAAAACTCCTGAATCCTAAACCACATTAAGAAAAGATGCAGGTAATATGGAGTGGACATCAGCAGCTGCAATATTTTTAAGCAATCTTCATCCTTGCTCGATGATTTTATATTAGACATACTTTTCCTGAAGTTCAACCTAAGTTATTTTAAGCATGTTAACAAATAAATTAGGCTAAAGGTAATTCCCCAAATACTATGGAATTAATGACTTATTAATCTTAGAAATATAAATGCTGAATACGGACAGCTTCAGTATTCTGGGCTTCATACTGCACAAAGTTTTTTCAAAACTTGAAATGCACATCCAAGGTCACACTGCTGCGAAGCTTGGTGGGTGTGAGAAGGAAACGTGATTCAGTCTTGCAGCTCCAAATCCTATCCTTTCAACAACTAAAATCAATCCTTCCTTTGCAAATCCATGTGATGGTTTCCATATATACATACTACACATACATAATCAGACTGCTACATGCAGGCAGGACAAAGTACCTCCTTCACAAGAAGCACCAATGAAAGAAAGCAGTTTTGGTTCTGAAAAAAACAGTGCTATTCCTTTTTAAAGGCCTTCCACTATACAATTAATAAATTAATTGTGCAAACAAACATTCTTGTATTATGACAACCATACTACCTAGTACACAGTATCACTGTTGTTGCTCTTTCACAGACATTCAGAAATTGTACCACAACATTGCCTTCACAAGTATGTGGCATTCCAAATACGGCAACTTCTGGAAACTGAGCAGTTCTTGGGATGTATGGCCTTAAAATGGAGCGATGGGAAGACTGTAAAATCTGCCAGCAATGTGAGGCCTTTAGATCAGTGGAGAGAAATAGCGGAAAGCAGACAAATAAGCCTCCACAAGAGAACTGCAATTGAGGCTATGAGGGTGCTGACCTGAGCGTTCAGACTGAAGAAACTCAGGCTCTTCAGAAATGATGTCTTTTTCTGCACACTTAAAGGTATGCAATGAACCCTCCAAAATACACTTCCTATTGTACATGTTAAATATGTAGCAACTTCTCCCTCCAAGAAACTTTAAAGCCTTTTTGGTCTACATTCCAGAGTGTGGAGGGCATCCCTGCAGCACACCAGCTATTTAATTTATATGTCACAAAATATTCAAGAATTCTGAATGTAAGGTTCAGGGTATGTGAAAATAAGGCCTTTTAGATACAAGTCCATGCTGATGTGTATGGGGCGACCCAGGAAAATGCCAGTTAACACATCCCTTAGGACACACTATATTAGAGCCAATAAATGCGAAAGAGTTGGTCACACCTATAAAATGGAACTTTGAAATACTTCACTACTAAATAACTCCATTTGTGGAAGAGGAAACTTTTTTTCACAGTAGGCTTTGGCAAAAAATAAGCCTTTCTGATTTAACTGATACTTTTGTAGCGTGAATATACTGACACCAATATGTATCTCAGCCACTATGACATGCATTACTGTCACATCTATTGCCTATTACATGTAAATATTATTTGTCCACGTTCATGTCTCCTTTCTCAAAGATTTTAGATTTTTTTCTTTTCAGATAATTAAAACTATTCTATCCTTTTGCATTTGCCACTTCTATTCTTAAAATAAATAGTATGCACTTATATTTACTTAGTTTTTACATACTTTTTCTTTCAAAGGACAACTTAAGGTCCACTGTGAATTCTGCAAATATTTACTGCATAGTATACATTATATGTATAGCTTTGTTTTTAAACAGCATTCTTAAGTATATCTGACACACACATTCCAATGGTAAGCTTCATCAGCAGTTTGAACTTTCAAGTGTTTATTTTAAAAGATTTCAGCAGCCACACAATTTTATGTAAATGTAAACATTCTTCCTGTTCCCAATTATCTCCTCCACTATTATCTCCCATCAGACTGTCACTGGAACAATCACTTAGCCCTTGTACAGTTACTCTGCTTTTCCTCATGGTCAACACAGGTATTTTTCCCTAACTGCACTAATCATCCTGCACCTATTTTAAAGTTACAACACAAATTTTAGGGTATTTTGAGTACCAGAATTTTCTTTTTGACCTCACTTTCTGTAATTTAAACTATTATAAGTTTGGGGCAAATAACCAGAATATGCAGATTTTGCTGATGTAGATATACCCTAAGCTAACACCTAGAGGATTATCTATATTCAGACAAATAGTCCTACTTTCTAGTCACATCACTGAAGCTACTGTGGTGATACAAAGTGCTTTATTCTTAGCTAACAAAGGATAAGGAACCAGACAAACGCACCAGGTTTCACTCTGCTATCTACTAAGAGGTCGCTAATGTTATCTGAGGTGCCCCCCTATTGTGTCTGATACCTGACATGGGACATAGTGGAGGCTCATAGCCCTCTGAAGCGGTGTGAAAGGCCAGAAGGGATACTCTGAGGCATCTTGAATGACACCAAACACCTACCTGAGGAAAACCAAGCCCACCAGCTATTATAATGGTCCATTCGCTCTCCCCATCGCACTCCTCCAAAATGAATCCTATTTGGGGTGATGCCATTACAGGACAGCCGTATAAGTATACCCATTATTTCCCCATGGAACTTGTCCAAAACAATAAAAATTTACTTCACATAATCAGGAAATAAGCAACTGAATGGTTAAAAGATATGGTTTGGATAGAGAAACACGCCAGAAATTTGGATCAATATCACATTCAATAGCCTAGATAATCAAGAGGTTGTGGTCCTGGATTTATAGCATGTGAGCAAAGGACAATACTGGTAATGATATCAAATACAAATTAAAGGTAACATAATACCCTGCATTCATTTCATTAAATGTTAAAGTGAAAACATTGACACTAAACTGAACATCTAATACATGCTCTTTTGCTTAAGGAAGGATTTATAGCAATGCCCACTTTTAAAATGGAGCTCAACATTAGATCATAAAGTCATTAAAAACAACACTGAACTAGTTTATTAGCAAGATACACAGACAAGCAACCACTTCTTCACATAAAAGCCACGAAAACGCTGAATTCTATTTGAGTCACCACATGAAAATTAGTCATCTATAGATGAATGGACAAGATCAGAAACAAAGTGCTACCTGTGAACACGACCGTATGCATGCAGTCCCACTCACTTTCAAAGAACTGCTTACGTAACTAAGGGCTTGCAGCATCTACCAGCAAGATACCAGGACTCTCCAAAAGATTTCTTTTTACTGGATGGGAGTTGAGTTACAGCATTGTCTGCTTTCACACTGTTCATAAACTTTATTTCAGCAGCAGTGAAGTCCTACCCCACACCATTGCTTTCAGCTTGCCTATCTTCCCAGCACCTTATCTTGGTATTCATGCTTCTCAAATATCACTTTACTACAAAATACGCTTTAAACAAAAAGAAAGTGAAGAAAGTATTAGTACGGGATTAAGTTGTGTTGGTGTAACGTGATAAAACAGCACAACAATAAGAAGGAAAAAAATACAAGCAAAAAACAATCAGCAAAAATACACAGAAAGAAGTAAACTTTTTGACAGTTTAGTGAAGTAGAAGTGATGTTTTCTCCACCTACACTACAACAGGCCTTTCAAAGACAGAACCGAAGTCAGTGTTCCCTCTTTCACATTTCTAGTACAGTCTGCAAGTCAAAATTTTAGAAGAATAATCCATTATGTTCAGTGACGACTGGAAAGCACATCTTGACGACACCCGTGCAAAGGTGGTGGCGAGGGGGACTCCAGCTGCTACCTGAGCCGGGCTCCAGGGGCACCTCGGCGGGTGGTTCACTGGGTCACCTAGGCAAAGTTATCTCCTGCCGCAGTTCTTCTCGGGCTCTGAGGTGCTCCTCACTGAAGTACTGCGAGGCTTTGAAAACTACTGCTTCTAAAACATATTTAAGTCCCCCAGTTAGGGGGTGAAGGAAGAAGCCCCAAGCCCGCCGTACCAGAGCAGAGCTCAGCTGAGGGCGAGGAGCCAGGCGACCTCCCCCACCCGCGGACACGGCGGCGACGGCGCTCCCGAGGGGCTTCTCCTTCCATCAGCTCACGGTCTCACACAACCCCGCCGAGGGAACGGGGCTGCGGGCCATCAACCTCCTTCTAATTCTCTCAAATAAATACTTCTAAGAAGAGAAATTTGGCGCCCACAGCCTGTCCCCGGGGTTGCTGGGGCTCCCGCCGGGCGCCGTGCTGAGGGGCCCCCGGTGCCTCGGGCGGGCCAGCGCGGGGCTCCGCCGTCGCCGCCAACCCGCTCCCAGCCTTCGGGCTTCCCGGGCAGGGCACGGGGAGCGCAGCCATCTCCTACTCCTGTCACTAAAGAACCCGCTGGGCTTGACACGGGCCGTAAACCGAAGGGTTGCGTGAGGCGGTTTTCCCCCGCGGCAGCCACACAGCCCTCCCGTCCTGCAAGCCGAGCCCCCAGCAGAGCCGTCTCCATTCACCGCCCGAAAACATCCTTCAGCCGCATCCCACTGCCTCCGGCACCCCTCCGGGCGGGCTTGGCCGCGGCAGCGCTCCCCCGCCGCCCCCCGCGCCTCAAGGTCACCTCAGCGCGGGGCAGCCCCCGGGGGTCGCCGCTCCCCGCAGCCCCCCACCGCCGCCCGGTCCGCGCCGGGCTCGCGCTCCTACCTGAGCCGGCGAGCGGAGCGGAGCTGCCGGGAGCGCGGAGGCGGCCGCTGTCCCCCTCAGCGGCGGCGCCCGGGGAGTCGGGCCGCGTACGGCGCCTCCCTCCTGCGCCGGGCCGTTGCGCTGCGGTGGGCGGTGGCAGCGCTCTGTCAGACTTAGCGGGGTAAGCCCTGAGGGGGAAGGGGGGGGCGGGCAGCGCCTCTCCCCTCCCCGCCGAGGTGGCGGCCCCAGCGGAGCCTCGCCTCGCCTCCCCCGGCAGGGCTGGGGCTCCCCTCAGCGGGGAGAGGCCGGCGACGCGCCCAGCTCCGCCGGGGCTCCAGGGAGCGCGCAGGGGCGCGGAGGTGGGGGCTCCTCTCCGCGCCTCGGCCTTGGCTTCCCTCCCTGAGGCGCCCCTACTCCCACCCCCACCCCCAGTTTTATACTGTTGAAGTTAGGACGTTAAAATTTGCCTGTCACGCCGCGGGTGCTCGCAAGATGTCGGGGCGCCGGCGGGAACCGCGCCGAGACGCCCTGGAGGTGAGAGCGGCTCTGACCCCGCCTCAGAGAGAGGGGATTTAATTGCGTCTGTCAGTGGCAAAGGTTTACCACCACCGCCTCTTTCTGTCTCTTTTTTTTTTTTTTTTTTTTTTTTTTTTTTTTTTTTTTTTTTTTTTTTTTTTT
>VFFE01007230.1:66288-112309 GCA_008921705.1 Burhinus oedicnemus | reverse complement strand
TGCTTTTGTTAAAAAAAAAAAAAAAAAAAAAAAAAAAAAAAGGTTGACCAGAGGATTATTAGATATATTGGGATATTCTGCAACCATTGTTTTACAGTTCTAATTCAGTATCAAAGCAAAAATAGCCAAGTGCAAAGTGCACATTATAGTTGCACTGATGTGAAATGACCTTCATATAGCCTAGCTTCAGTTATGCAAAAAGAGACTTCAACATCCGTCTGACTTTAGAAGCAAGTGTATAGGCCAGACACAGGGCCTGAACAAAGTTCCTAGGCTGACCCTGTTGGCACTAGTGACCCCAGCTAGAAATAAGATTGACCAAAAGTTACCAACTGATTTCTCTATAAAATAAATCTGGTGCTTCCCTGGCAAAAAGAATTCTCAAACTGTAAGTAATTTGTTAAACCTGACATAAAGTTGATGATCTTGCACTCAAAAGCACTTAGTCAGAAAAAACATAAAATGCCATTTTCTGTGACATTTAGAACTTGATGGAGGTGTCCACAACACCTTTATTCTAAAAAACAGACAAAAAAACCCCACGAAACAACAAGAAGGCTGCAAAAAAAGGATACAAAAAACACCACAATAAAAAAGAGTCAGTAGAATATGGTGAATAGAGAGAATGTAATATTATGATTCTATATTTTTTGAAAGGACCACAAGTTAATTTGCCAGATGCATAATCTGACTTGGTTTGTCATAATCTACTGAATACATGTATATAAATGGGGGCAGAATAACTTTTTTTTACCCCTGAACTCATTAGCAGTCACAAACTTCTTTTATATGCATACAGTAAATTGTGGGAAAGAGCTTTTTGCAATATTCAGACCTTTTGGCAACACATTGAGACAATCCTCCTAAGTTATGCAGCAAGTCTGCTTTAAAAAGATCCAAAATCCTATATAACACCGATTCCACAGATTACTGTGAGAAATCTGTTGGCAAAATTAAAAGTTTTAGTAAGAACGGCATAATTTTAAGAACAACTTACATACTTTGTTGAATTTATTTATTCACAAGAAAGTACATGAGGGAAAATGCTCAAGTGGATGCAGCGTTGAATTAAAAACCCTGAAAACACTGTAGATGTAAGAAAGAAAAGATGGTGAACTACTAATTGTTAAATCACAGCACAGTTATTTTACGGTTTGGAAAATAAGACAACTTTTAGCTGTATTTTGAGGACAGTAGTCATAATCAGAGTAATCTCCTCAAACATGCTTCTTTTCCTTTTATTTTTTGACTATTTGACCTTTCTTTGTGAGGAAAAAATATTGATAGAATGAAATAGGTAACAGTTCACATAATCCTTCGTGCTAATCACAAAGATTTTGAATGTGGAAGATAATTAAATCTTTGGACGTGGGATGTGGGTCATTTCAGAAGCAAGAGCAAAATCCAAAAAAGCAGTGCAAACAAAGCAGCATCTAAAGGTCAGTACTGGAAAACAAGCCAAGTATTGGCAAACTTGTCTCAACATTCCTATAAATTTAAAAGTCAGTCCTTGGTTTCTACAGCAGTTTCCCAAGGGGAAACAGAATAATTGATTTACGTACTAGTTGTCATCAATGGTTTCAGTAGAAATTTGCAGAAAAAAATACTACACAAAATTCCTTAAAGAAAATATTTATTAATAAGACAGAATTCATGTTGTGAATAAAAGTGGATTTAGCAAGGCAAACAGAATCTAGACATGGTCCCAGTGGTCATTTTATAAATACTAGATTTAGCTTGCTGCTGTTTCAGTAAGAATAATTAATTTGCTTTGAGAATAATAACATTTTAAAATATCTTCTTTGGCTTGAAGGTTACATTTGTGCTATTTTGTTGGGAAGCCCACTTACCTTTCATACTTAAACGCATAATAAAAACCAGCACAAGGGCAAGACAAATCTGCCAACATGTATTTTAAGCAAGCGATTGCTTTAAGTCATAGATGCCAGGAAAAACAATCAGGAAGCCCTTGGATCCACTCAGGAGACCCATGTCACTGCAAAAGGAAGTTAACAGTGCTGTTAGACTGCTCTGCAATTTATCAACATTGAAGCCTGCTTTTTCACTTTTTCTGCTTCTAGCCAAAAGTTCTGCTAATGAATATAGTACTTATTTCTCCAATGCACTCTATAAATAGTCACTTTGAATCTCTTAGCAATTACTTCAAATGAGCTCTGAGGTGAGATGAACATAAGCATTCCTGTCAAACATGGACAGGCTCAGGTACCTCCAAGCCTACTTGCAAATTAATCCCACAATTACCAGCACGCCTGATACGAAGTGCTGTCTCAGTAGTTTATGGGGTTAACTGCATACGGACATGGCAGCAAGACAGTTCATATTCTTAGCATGTACAGCCCTAACATTTGTGTATGATCTCACCTGCAGGCTTTAATTCTTAAAAGAGTGGGTTCTTACCAGGATCTTACTTGTACATTTAATATATCATGATTATATAGGTGTATATTCATTATACTGAACCACGGTGCTGAAGTTTGGAGCATTCTCCCTGGACTTAAGAGTGTGTGTGTACACACATACATACATATATATGCACATACACTTATAAAACAATGAAAGGAGAAGTAGGTACATCTAGATGGCATTCCAGGTCTCCTAAGACCTCTTCAGTATCACCATTTGTATCTTTCCATTATCTGGAGAGGATTTTAAGGGGACTACACACCAAAATTAGGTGCTTTAATTGGATTAATCTCTTATATTGTTTTATAATTAAATCCATATATCTGTCTAATGATCTTGGACATGTATTCTAGTGATGAGTGCAAACAGTAGAAAGGAAAAAAAATATGGACATGGAATACATTATGGATGGAAAAAGTACAAGCCTTTTTTCTTATTTTTCATTCAGCTTTTTGTTTTCTCGTAGCATTTCAGCAACATATTGCTTTATATTGATCTGGAACTTCTAGGTAAAAAATTACTCCTAGTTTAAAACTACCTATAGTTATTTATTGGACAATAAATTCTGATTTTACTTGCACCAGCATAAATTTATAGTGTCAACTGATTACCTCAGATAAGAGGGAAAAAAAATCCCAAAAGGTTCTGTATTAATGGCAAAAAAGACAAACAGCCTCCTGGGCTGCATTAGGCAGAGCATTGCCAGCAGGCCAAGCGAGGCGTTCCATTCCCTCTTCTCAGCAGTGGTGAGACGCATCTAGAGTGCAGGATCCAGTGCTGGAGGGCTCCCAGTGCAAGAGAGGCATGGACTTACGTAAGACTGAGTTCGGTAAATGGCCAGGGAGAGGTTTAGGGGACTAGAGCATCTGTTATATGAGGAGAGGCCAAGAGTGCTGGGACTGTTCAACCTGGAGAAGAGAAGACTCGGGGATTTTAGTCATGTGGCTAAATTCCTAATGGCAGGGAATAAAGAAAATGGAGCCAGGCTCTTCTCAGTGGCGCCCAGCAACAGGACAAGAGGCAATAGTCCAGGAGATTCTATCTGAACATTAAAAAAACCCCGAGACCAAAACCCTACCTTTTTTTTCCTGTGAGGGTGGTCAAACAGTGGCAGAGATTGCCCAGAGAGGTTGTGCACTCTCCATCCTTGGTGATATTCAAAACCCAACTGGACACAGTCCTGCATAACCTGCTGTAGTTGAATGTGCTTTGAGCAGGGAAGCTGGAGGTGCCTTCCAGCCTCAACTATTCTGTATCCCATATGAATGAATTAAATTAGCTTCTCCTCCATCACCCTGATTGAACAGATTTGTTGAAACATTCCTATCACCATGAAAATTGTCGTTTAAAGTTTTAAACCTGGTCTTTATCAGCAACAACAATTTACTGAGAAAGAGCATCCAAACCACAGTATCTCTCAATCTAACTTCCTACACAACTTTTAATTAATCATGGATCAACATAAGGATGAATTTTATTTTAAAATGCTTTTCTAGAGTGACCTGAGTTTCTCCAGACTTACTGATGCTGGAAATACTACCTTCTCTCTAGCATTTTCTGGCGATGAATGCATCAAAACTGCCTTGGGGACAGTGTTTGACACGGAATACGAATATATTGCACAAAAGTACAGCACCTAGCCACCCACCCCCAAAGATTTCAGATATAATTACCTCTTAGAGATGGTTTTAACTTTTTCTTATATGTATGTGATACTCCACCACAAACAAGTCATTAGGAGAAGTAGTATTCGCTTAAGATGCAATTTGCATGTTTTAGGTTTCTCTGCAACGCCTACGCAAATGATATTTAGCTACTAGTCTGCTGTTGCTTCTGGGCTGATGCATATTCTGTCCTCATTTATGAATGCTACCTAATGAGGCAAATACTATTTTTATATGTTACATTACAACTTATATATCTCACCAAAATAAACAAGATTTTCTGACTGAATAGCAGAAAAAAAAAAATCTAATAGGCCACATTTCCTGAGCGTGGCAACTAAAAAACTTACTACACACAGCTTGCTGTCCTAATTATGCCTAGAAAGCTTGGATCTCAGCAGCAGGAATGAACTGGGGTATGCTGGAAAACAAAAGCTAGAATAACGTTTGAAAAGATCGTGGTGGGTGGTCTGCCAGTCCTTCTGTGGTGGCTTGTTAAAACAGTTCTGGGATGACTGGTAAGGCTAAAAAGTCCCCGAGTTTTTCAGAAATCCTCCTGTTTGCAATTCAATGACTTGTTTTCTCCAGGAAAGAAAAGGTTGGGATGAGCATCAAGACTTCCTCCCCAATACCTCTGTTTACTCCAAACTGTTCCCTTACTTTCTCTGTTGATGAAGAAAGGAATGAGGTATTTGCACAGAATGGAGGTACTAAAGACGGACTGTCGATTAACAGCGGAAGGAGGCAGGCAGGGCTAGGTCTTATAAATTAAGTTATGACTGTTTCCTCTTTAAGTTTTCTACTGTCTCTGGTTTATTTATTGGGTAAACCGATGTTCATTAGTTGGTTTTGCATTTAGTCTCCAACAATTGGCAAAATTGGAAATACACATTTGATTCAATGTTATGAGCGCTTCAGTAAGGAAAATCCAGAAATTTCTGCACTAAGGCAAATGTTAAAGGTTTAGATGAGGCAGTGAATCAACTCATACAGTGCAAAGTAGTATTTGCCCAGATACTACAGTCATCTTGTAATCTGCATATAAGCACAGAGGACAGTCTTAAGCATACGTTCAGTTATGTAAGACTGAAGAAAGCAAACCTAGGTATGAAGATACGATATCTGAAAAAAAGGGTGTTTTATTATACAAGCCTAAATCCATAAAGGAAAAGCAACCATCTTTCACAGCACAGCAATTCTTCATTCCTTAAAACTTTTCACAGACTACATACCCACGTTGCTTACTTTTAATGAACTGTGATGGCATATATTAATCAGAAAGTCTATACTAAAGCAGTAATTATTGCAAAGTTCTACAATTATAAGGGAGTGTTTGAGTAGATGTACTTAGTACAGATTAATATTATTTTAATTATATAACTTACTGAGATCTGAATAAAAATGAAGCTATACAGTGGCATGCTCTTTGAGTTGGCAGACGTAGTGGTTCCTCAGTGGTAAGCGTACATGAAAAAGCTTCACCAATCTCTCATCTTTTTTTCCCCCCTCTCCTATTCATTTATCATATGGTTACATAAAAACAGCAGGGAAATGAATTATGCATGTTTTTTAGCACACTGAAAAGTTAATGAAAAGTTAAATACAACTTACGTGTGTGATTGCACAAAGCGCTTATTTGACCTTGCTAAGCTTTAAAAGGCATTCTAAGATTAGCCTGGCACATACAAAAAAAATACGAAAATCGTTCTTAAAATGCTAGTACAAACTGTTTCATGCCTAAATCCTCATTATGTTCAATGTATTTATAGGAAATGACTCAACTTTTAAGTGGGTAAAGACAAGCGAACCCTCCTTTCTTGTGGAAAAGTGGTGCTCGTATGCTACCTCGTCAAGCTACAACGTTCAATAAATCATGTTTTGCATAGGAATGAACAGCGACTGTGCAAATGTTTCCACGTACCAATTTTTGTCAAAGTGATTGTGAAACATTGCAGCATTTTACAGTTGAGCAAATGAGAGGGAAGGGATAGAAAGAGGTGAAGAGGGGGAAAGAAAAACCCAGCCCTTCCACCCCTTTCAGTTTCAGCGTTTGCATACAAGCTTGAGAGCCCTGGAAAGCCCATGATGACACTTTCATCCTCCAGCTCATTTTCACTTTTCCATTTGTTATGTCTCATTTAGATGTTAGGCCTTGATCCTCTTATTAGCCACAGGGGAAAGCAAATAACATGAAAATGAATAGAGATACTAAGGGTAGAACAAATTCCCATACTTCCAGCAATACATAAACAACACAAAAACAGACTATGTTTTCTTCTATGCTTTATTTCCTGTTCTTGCCTAGTAATGGAGAACACGGCAGTTCCAGATCTTACATACCATGTTGTACCAATTCACCATCCCTACAAGGAAGACAATGGTAAGAGGTGCTTTGGTTTATCCATTTGTGAAATAGAGACAATAGTTTAAGGAGTTGAAAAAATTAATGTTTAATTTGATATTTCTAAGAAGTTTCAAGGTCAGCAATTTAGATACTGTACTTGAGATGTAAAAAGGTTATTTCATTCATACAGCTCTGCTCTGCTGACAACTCTTGGACTAAGTTTCAGCCTCAGTTGTTAGAGGCATATCAGGTCTAGGTTTTCTGTACTAACAGGCTTTATCCAAAGAATGGGAGGATGAAGGTTGTTATACTGTTGTGGCTTTAAATGGTAAATATAGATGAGCTGTGGGAAGTGATTTTTAATATTGTTATATTAGGAAAAATAATTATTGAACAGAAAACCATAAATGACACTAAGGTGCACACATCAGCAACCACAGTTCTCATCTCAAATCCTTACTAACTTGCTATTGACCTTAAATCCCTAAAAGCTTCACTAATTAAACTTAAAAATATTTTTATTTTGGTGTAAATATTCACTTTCCTTGATTAAATCTGTATCTCTACCTGTATACCCTTTTTGTTTGTACTCATTATTGAATTGTGTTGCATTATTATGGAACTCTTGGTTTCCAAAGTATAAACTCCTGGTCAAGTTATGTATGTCTGACCAACAGCTATAAAAATTTATTCTCCCAAATGCACCCCTTTGTTTCATGTTCTGTATTTTTTCCACCTCTGAATTAATATAACACATTGCTGCTTTTCTATGGTTTTCGTATTAGCTGTTTAATCAGGACATTAAGTCTATTTGAAAGCTGGATTTAACGCAAAATTCAACAGTCTGCTGATTAAGTGGAGCATCTTACTGAATGTAGACAGCAGTTCTTCCAAATGTACATGGGCTTTCTACTAACCTCAAAAAACCCAAAGTGCTGCTTTTAACTTTCTTTGGAAAACCACTAACAGACCAGTTTGATTCAGAAACTGCTTCTTCTTCCTCAGCATAATACTGAGGGGTTGTGATCACTCACTAGTGCCCTGGCAGTGCATCCTGCAAGAAGCTCTTCTGTGTAACATCCCTTGACTTCCTTAAATGCAACAGTTCAAACTAGCTGGTCTTCAGAGAATACTGGTGCAGCTTTATTTTTGAAAGATAGGAACTAGGATCTTTATTTTAGAAGCAAAAAATGGTTGAGTTCAAGTTTGAAATGATTTCTTATATTTAGTCTCCCTCTAGCATCATCATTACAGATCATACCTTTAACGGTCAGCAGGGAAGTTTGAGTCTTGTTTGCAAGTTTTATGATGCTGAAATCAAAATTAAATAAGAACAACTATAGTTTATGTAATAAAATTGTGCTCAGATGACTACTTCAACTATTACTGACACTAACTGGTATCATCACTTTGACACTGTCATTTCATTGTGTCCTAAATTCTGGCACTGGGGAGCAGTTCCTTTCTGAAACAAGTGTCAGATAGCCTTTCATTGCTGACATACCTGCTAAACATTTGCTTTTTATAAATGAAACTAACATGTTTATGTGAACAGAGATAAGGTACTGCTCTGAGAAGGTCTTTCCAGCATAGGGCATATACTCAACAAGGCTGGAAATATTTCTGAACGGTTCTGGAGTATTCTAATAAGAGACAAGAGCAGTTAGAAAGTTGTTTACTTTAAAGCTGTGGCCCTTGATTAGAGCCCCAAAATGGGATTCATTTGCTTTCTTTTGTTAAGATGATCATAAGAGTAAGATTATTTTATTAGCAACCTCCATGACCTTCAAAAAAGAGAAGCCCCGCTCTGTCTTCTACTGATAATATCCAGTGTAATACAGAAAAATGCCAAGACCCCCATAACACAAAACCACTAGCTACAACTTTAAAAAATTTTAATGACTCTTTTGAAGGGAATTATACATTTTTTCAAAGTGATTCTTATTCCATGTAAAAATAGTTTTAAATTAGCAATATTTTAGGCATATTATACAAAGGTATATAAAAACTGTTCGATATTATTGCCCCATGTAAATTACTTTGGCCTCTTGCAACTCTTAACACCCTAAAATGCATTTGTTTAAGGAGACAATCTTGCAATAAAGACTACGCATACTGTGTTTCTGTTCCCTCATCTTTTCTTTGTCTTCATTATATACAATTGCGTGAAAATCTTTCACCTTGTTCCGACTTAATTCCTTTTCTCTTCCACACCCCCCCTTATGGTGGAAATTACTTAAGAATTAACCTGCTGCTAGTGACTCCTGGGTCAGTTTCTCTATTTTTGTTTTGACATCTTATAACAAAGACGTCCTGGTTTGAGGTAAAACAGGACCAATTTTGTTCAGTAACTTTACTTTTTAGCTAGGCCTCTTCTAACTGCTGAAATTAACAGCATGCTGTGCAGAAAACTGTTTGCTCTCAGAGTGATAAGACCCACGTTTATAGTTGATGCCAAGGAATGGGATGCAGAGAGGCTCTTGCTTATCCTTATTGCTATAACAACCAAGGCCAGTCAACTTTGTTACTTGCCCCACTGGAGGGTGGGAAGTGGAAAAGCGTAGAGGGGTCACACCGGCGGGGAGGAGCAGACAGGACAGGTGACCCAAACCTGACCAACAGGGTATTCCATCCCATCTGCCTCAGGCTCAGCATAAAAGCTGAGGGATCAAAAGGTCACCCCTCTTTCTGCAATGGCCGGTGTCTGAGGAGGATTCTCTCTGTTGGTCTGCCTTTGATCCCGATCCTGAATCCAGATGCAGCATCCAGTTCCTGTCTGTCACTGAGTCCAGGCTGGGACTTCCCCAGTGCCTGCTGGTGACGTGACTGTCATCCTGGGAGCTTGATACCGTTTTGTATATCTTTCATTTTCTTTTTATTATTTTATTATTAATATCTCATTAAAGTAGTTTAGTTCCTTCTAAACTCTTAAGGCTCTCTTTTTCTCTCTCTCTCTCCTACCTCCCTTCAGAAGCGGAGCAGGAGGGAGCATCTGTTGTTCCACCTGATTGGGCCAATCTGGCCCAAACCACAACAAAAGATTAATTTGGATGCAGGCTCTGAATGGGAGATTTGGGAGGAATATAGCAGACAGAGCTGATGTTTTGCTACTGAGCTAAATAGAAAACAGGACAAGACTTACAGGCTTCAAGGTAACATATTAATTTCTAAAAATGCAAACCTACAAAATAATCAGCATATTTCTTCACCTTAAAAGAAATCACGGGTTTGGATTTTTTTCCCCCCTCAATGACTTCACTGTTCATGTCACGTATGAGTAAAGTCACAGTTTCATTTAGCAACTCATGCACATCACAGAAGAAATCTGAAAGTAGGAATTAACTCAGGACAAACCGAGAGCCAAGTCTTCAAAGATACCCTTAATGTTTAAAAATACAAATATGCATTATTGAACTGTCAGCTGCAAAATGCCTTTTTGGAAAATAGCAAAGTAACATGACTACCATTCTTAAGAAGTTCAAAGTGTGTCAGTGATGGGAAAAAAAGGTGTTAAGCCTGGACCTCCTGGCAGCAATTGCCATGTTCGCACCTTTCAGGTTCAGCACAGAGATGGGTCCTGCTTAAGAAACGTAGCTTTGAGTCCAGTAATCCCGTGAGTCCATACACAAAAAACTGGACTAGAAGGGCAGGAACGAAAAAACATTGTGCAGCCAGTTGCCAAAACAAGCTGGCAGTCAAAGAACACTGTTGCAACGTGCAATGTACCATCACAGAGAAATACAGCAAAGGGAAGCGATACTTTGGGATCCTTAGTGTTGTGCTATGCAGCTTCAGGTCAGTACATCTCCTATGAAATCTACCCTAACTATAGCCCTGTGCATGCACTAAGAGACCAGCTGAAAACAGTATTTTACACAAGAATAGAGGTCAGTGCTAAATATTTGACAATTTCATCAAACTCAGTTTTGACAAGATTGCTGTCATTCTTTATGCTATGCCTTTTGTGTTTGTATTTTGTATTTGGTGATACCATCAGCAAAATGTCATTTGGACATAGGCCATTGAGTCTACATCTGTAGTACGTTTTTGTAGATTTTTCTGGTCTTGAATGATGAATGTTATTAGTTCTTTGCTATTTTCCTTGGGGGAAGGAAGACATCTATTTGGATTATGTATAGGCTGAAACAGCCAGTGTTTTTTGGCTAATGTACAGAAGTGACAAAAATGAAAGCACAGATCCACAGGGCAGTGGCTGTACTCAGTCATGGAGTGGAAGAGATTCAAAGCCTTCTGCAAAACGGAGATTCAGAACTCTGTATTATAAAATGCAGAAAGTGTAGCACTGGACATAGGTTAGAAAAGAATACTCATCCTGTGATGTTGGCCATCAATACACTTGAAACATCACAAATATAGATGTTCTGATACCACGGCATCATCAGTGATTACATCGTCGCATAATTGCTGTGTAAGAGATATTACATGGCTGCTTTTTGACTTTTTTCTTTAAAGAGATCTCAGTTTTTCCTTAATTTAATGTTAGGGTGGGGAAAATAGAAACTCCTGTGACGGTTTACCAGTTAACCTGCTTTGTTAAGTTTTGAACTGTAAGTTTATGCCACTGAGGGCAAAGCACCTGAGAAAGACATTTTTTAAAAAAGATTATAAGAAAAAAAAAAAAAAGAATGGGGAACCCAAGACACTTCTTTGTGCTAATTCATTTGGAGAATTAAAATCAGGAGTAAGCTCCTCCCAAGTCCACAAGACAACTGCATCATCCAATGACTTGCAGTATAAGCTATATTTTCTGGTTTGATTTTGTCCTTTCCATTGCCCTTCGGGGCAAGTAGCCACTATGCACATAGATAAATGTAACCTGTGTTGCTGTTTTGGGTTTTTTTTAGAATTCTAAATTCCCATCCAATTTAACTGCAAGCCGTTTGAAAACTAGTTCATTACTATTCTCTTTGCAATTACTATTTATGTATTGGAAGACTTATCACATCTCACCCTCAGTGTTCTCTGCTGTAGACTAAACATGCCAGTTCTTCCAATCTTCCCCCACAGGTCATGTTTCCCAGACCTTATTCCTGCTACTCCTCACTGGCTTCCCTCCAGATGGTCAACATCTTCCTCATAGCATGGTTCCCGAAATTGGACACAGTGCTGCAGTAGAAGCCTTATCAGTACTTGAGTGAAAAGATTACTTCATCATCTTACAGATAGTCTTGTTTATACAGCCAGTGCTTGCTTTTTTTGGTACTTGTGGTGTTTGGCAAGAGTATGAAATTACTAGTTCTTGTTTAATTACTAATCCATTCCAACTCCCTTTCCTGTAAAGCTCCTGGTTTCTAAGAGCATAAGCCTATTTTTTGGCTTGTTCAGCTGACACAGCAACATTTCTTTTTCATCTTACAGACATTCACTTATCTTCAGGAATATTCAGGATCCTTTATCCTTGTTTAGACTATATCATGTCCATAAGCAAGATTTGCAGTGTAAGATCCCTAAATTAAATTTGCCATGCTTCTATCTTCCAATCGTCCCACTGGCAATGCCTGGCATATGATATCCATAAGCAATATAAGTCCCAAAGATCCCATAATTTGGGGGTTTGCCAGCGCTAATCACAGAACACATGCTCTGTCCCTGAATTTTGATGGGCTTCACCTTTGCAAAATTGCTGACTTTAAAAGTAAAGGAAGTTTGTCGTTCAGGTATATTACAAATGCTATTCCATGGAAGTACCTTATGCACAGCTGTCATACTTGATCAAATACAGCAAGTATTAAGTGCCAGGGTGAATTTTGCCTATTTGGGAGATTTCAACTGCATTGTTTTGAACACAAAAAGAACTGGAACAAATCGCAAAATTAGGATAATGTATACAGAACTCCTCTATCTCTGACCCAAGAAACTCTTAAAAAAAAAATTAAGTATCTTTAGGGACAATTTTATTCTAATTGCATCTACAAGGAACTTCAGAAGTCTTCTGAGGAGCTTTGTGACCCCTAATTAGAACTTTGTACAGAGACAGGAAATGTACTGAAATACCCAGACATACTGAAATAGGAACCTTCCCCCCCCCCAATTACATAAAAGCTATAATTATATTTGTTACATAAACATTTTAACTGGGGGAAACATTAGATAATTGAAGACACACCCTCCCCCCAACCCCAGTTAACTACCACTCACAGCACGGCAACAGTAAAATTAACTTGGCAAATAGCGTTCATGCTGTAAAGCTGCTTCTGTGTGTGGATGACGCTCTGCTGCTTGCTCTTTCCTTCTGTCTTTGAAATAAAGATGTTAAAGGAAATAATTTGAGATTATTTTGAAGTTTACCTTTTGTTATGCAGTTGCATACATTATTTTTTTCTGTTTAGTCAGTGTTGCGTCTATCCCCATAAGAAATCAGATAGATCAAAAAAAATGACTTGACATACTGAAAAATTACTTTGTGCTTAAGCAGTAATGACAAGGATACCTAGACCCCACCTTTGGTGACAGAAAAACGGAGAGATTCTGAGTTACAAAAAGGCCGTACAGCTTATCAGCTGCTATTCAACTTACAACAGGATGAGAAGAAACAGACTTTTTTTTTTTTTGCCACCTCTCCTTCAAACCATTCTCTCTGGAAGGAAGTTACTTGCGGAAGGATACCAATAGTCACTACTTTTTTCCTGCATGAAAGCAAAACAGAAATGCAAGTTTTTGACTGTTGTACATTCAGCTGAGAAAGGAAATAAAATTACTAGGTTATATAGCTAGCCTGACCCACCATTACACTGATTTATTCTGAGGAAAGATGGAAACTGCACTGACAGGGAACAGCCAGCCCTGTTGCTATACTGTCTGTACAGCTTTGCTGGCATGTCTCAGCTAAGCCTGACAAGGATGTCATGCTGTCACCAGTCTCAGTCAATGGCAGGCCCTTTTGCTAAGTATGCTGTCAAGGGTGCCAGTTAGGATCAGCTGGTGAATTCCTGTCTAGTAGAAATGGGACAGATAGCAAATCACTTTGAGCCCAAACCAGCCTCCATAGATTCAAGGGGATGTTGTTTGAGACAAGGAAGGGAAATAGGGTGTGTGGGGCAGGGAAGATACCTCTCAGTTTTTCTTTTTTAAGCCACAGCACCATAATTTCTGGATACAGCTATAATAGATCTATTTTGTACCAGGGTCTACGGCTCCCTGACAGCGAAAAGCTGGTTCAGAGTCCAAATCTTGCAGATCACTGGATGCTGCACATATTTCAAAGAGTTTGAGAGGGCTGTATTGCAACCAGGTGAAAAGCAACAGCAGAAGGGCAGACTGCATCAGAATTCAAGGATACAAACTCCTACAGAGTACAATAAATGGTGTAACAGTTCTGTGAGTGCATAGGTAGTGTTTTTCTCTATGCAGAGAGAGGCAATAGTGGTCTGGGACCTAATTTGTATAACAAGCTATTTAAGAGGGAAGCTAATTGAAGTATATAAATCCTGAAGAAAATCACATCAAGCCAAGATACTATTATTAGCCCAACCTAGGCGAGGTTATAGAAGTGCATTAAAAAACCTCAATAAAAAAATTAGTAGGAAACATTCCCCACTTCAAGATCCCATGAAACAAATTCTCTCAGCAATGGTTAGATATTATCCAGAATAATAAAAAAAGAATACTAAAAATGGATGTGGAGAAGGAAGGTGGAAGAAGCACAAGTCCACTCAAATGGGTCACAACTTGTTCCTAATGTTCACTGTCAGTACGTTTTATAGGTAGGAGATCATAGCCAACTAACAGAGCAGCAGCTGAAAGTAAAATTAAACTATAATTCTGCAACTACACTATTTTTTTAATTACATGCTACTTATGTAAAAGGTTGATGTAAAGTTAACTGATCCAGAAACATTTTCAGCAGTATCCTCTGATAAATGCTGGTCTCATTCTTCCACTACCTGTCCTAAGCATATTAAGTTTTCCTCTCTGCCAGCTTTTACCCATCCTACCAAAGACAGAAATAGCATTTATGGGGATTTCCATCCTTGTGATACGATCAGACTGGAGAGCGCAAGGGCACACTTTGGTTTCTTTTCCAGTCATCACAATCCATGAGGAGTCTGTGGACATGGACAGAAAGCCACAGAAACTAAAAGCAACAAGGTAAAAAACAACCCCAGACCATAAAAACAAACAAAAACAGAGAAAGGAAAAGGAAGAAGAAGAAAGGAAGAATAAAAAGCGTGTGCATTGAAGAAAGGAGACTGAGGTGAAGCAGGGCAAGGGAAGCATCAACGAGCACCACACATTATTTCTGACCCTGGAAATGAAGTCCATAACCCTGGAAAGAAACAGGTAGTGTAACTTTGTGCCCATACAACACCCACTTCACTTTAAAGAATCAATACCTTTGGAAAAAAGCACAATCAAACTACATGAAGAAGCAACAGCTTTAACTTAGTTGTTTACACTGCATGCCCTACAGAGTACATCTACTTGAAAAGTTCCTCTATTTTTTAAGCTCGAGCCTTATTTAAAAAAAAAAAACAAAAACCAAAACAAACAAACACTGCCACTTGGATCGAGACTTTCACCATTCCCTGTTTGCATACTGAGACCAAGTGCAAGTACTTTCTTACACTGTTCAAAATGTGGTACCTTTTACTTCCAGCTCAAGCAGTATGAATATATAACTGTATTTTACTAAAATGAAAGAAATGGAGCTAGATAACATTACGACAAGTCTAGGGGACCATCCATATCTATTAAAATACAAAGCGCCAGGTAGGCAGCATCCCTCCATTAAGGCAGTGTTACATTATGGGTGCACTCTATACCTACACTGTGGAGACTCTGTAAAAGCAGTTCAACATTCCACTATCTTTTTGGCCATATTTTGTCTCAATTTTTGTGGTAAGACGAGAAACCCGCAGGAGAGCATTCTTCCAGCTTCGTGTTTGCATGTGAAGTAGCAGTGAAACAGGATGAAACAGCCCCCAACCCTATGCTTCACGTCTAGCTGGTAGTCTATCATCGCCTTTTCCTGAAACAACGGCTTGCCTCCCTCTGGTTTTTAGGCTGCTCTTCAGAGTATGGTATAAACTCTTATTATTCTATAAACACTCTCCGAGAAGCAGGTAATAGGTAGCTATGCTAGTACAGCAACCTTCATGCAGCTTCATGCACAAACTAAGCAGACTGATTTCAGCTCTACAAAAAAAAAATGCTGTCTTTGCTAACTTTGTCTTAAAGCCTATTGCCTTTCCATAGGTCTTGAAGAACTAAAGGACACATACAGAATTATCAGCAATATTTTTCTTTCACCCCCTTCCTGTAAGTAAATAATTTAAACCCTTTACCTCTGACTGTAAGTTTTATCAGCATGCCCTCATCTATTTTAACTGCCAGTGCTATTCTGCAGAACAGCTTCACAGAGAAAGCTCATATAAAGTCAACGGAAAGACCAGTTTTCATTTTCAGTACAAAGCAGTCATTTACTTAAAGAAAATCCAGGAAACCCAATTCAGCTATACCTTATGTGAAGTATGAGATTACTGGACTAAGGTCACAAGAAGTATTTCTTCTCTTAAGGGCAGATTACTTTTTACATTAAGCAGCTATAAATATATTTGAGAAAGAAAAAAGGTTCTGTTGAAGATTATCTTTTTCTGTTTGTAACTTAGAGTGAATTAATAAATCTTGGCTGGGCTTTTAATTCACTGGAAAGTGCACATATGTCTGTCTCTATATAAAAAAATCTAATCCAGTCTTTATACAGAGCTTGGCCAGCCAACTTCCTTAGAAATAAAAAAAAATACACATACACAAAATGCTATATCCCAAATAACTCTAAAAATGCAAGTAATGTTATCCCCTTAGATTGTCTCATTAAGAATGAAGATAGATTGCAATCATTTGCCATCTTCATTTATTCTCCATAAATAATTAAGCAAAGTTATTCAACTTAGGAACAGCAGTCGTGCCTTCGCAAAAGACATAACCTGGACATTTTTAATGTGACCAAAAAAACCCAATACACCCAATACAAGTTTTATTTCCATGTCAGTACGTCAATAAAAAGATGAGCAAGCTGACTTACAGGGAAAGGTAGAGGGCAATGTCCAATATTCGTTAAACTGAACAGGCCACTGATTCAGTAGGTTCAGGCACTGACATTTTTAATACTGATAAAAATAATTTTATGTAAGTTGAATGCCAGAGACTTGATTTACTTCAAAAGACTACTTATAATTTTGGTATGGTCCATTAGAGCACAGTAGCTACATAGAACATTTATTTATAGTGATTCCCACTAACACAGTGGTACCACAAAAAAGCTTTGGTTTATATTCATAGTGTAAAGATGAAAAACATAGAGCAATGGAAAAACATGCTAAGCAAGACTTTGTTATTCTTACAAAATGTAGCGCTCTGTTACTACTCTTGTTTGCAGTGTACGTAATCTTATTCTCAGGAAGCTAATAAAGGCACAGCAGTGAAGGCAGCTGCATGCACGTATACCTTCTCGAGTTCAGTATGCTGTGCAATAGCAAGTTTCAACACTGATCAACACCACTAGAGAAACGCAGTGAAACTTCAGTGTGCTTAAGTTTCAAGTTTAAGTTGACTAGTCAAAAAACATCCTCAAACTAAAAAAAAAAAAGTTGCCTGTTATTTCACTTGCCTACACAAGTTAACACCAAAACATTTGGCAAGTTATATTGACTATCATAAAAACTAAAACCCCAGCACTAATTTCTATCTAAAATCACTTTTAAATCTGAAACCAAAGCAAACAACCCTCCCCAAAAACCCCAAACAAAATCCCCAAAACTTGTCAGTATCACAAGCCAAACAGTCACTGGCATTCAGCATGAGCATTTTCAGATTTCAAGTTTCATTAGGTTTTCCTGATCTATATGGTGTGCTAAGTGTTATCTTCTTTAGAAGATGTAAGGTAGCAAAGTACTCTGAGCTCACGGAAACAAGTGTTAGGAGATGAAGCAAATTTATTGTTCCAAGTGTTGAAATTAGGGAGTACTTTAAATCAACAGCCACACACTTCATGAGAATCCAGCTAGTATGAACGAACAAATACAGGTAACCCTTAAAGACGTTTCAAACCTATTATAACACGGTATAGGTATCACAGCCTTGTAGGGAACCCATGGTTTACAAAATCAAAGACGCCCTCTGCATAAAGGACAGGCAGAGAACAGCATCACTGAGGTACTAGTCCCATTTCTTTCAGGCAAATTACTGCATAGATATCTAAGGTTAAGGAGTTCTGACAGCTTTTACAATATCATAAGATAACATAATGAAAATACATTGTATTTGAACCAAAGAGCAGCATATTAGACATGCACTGGTAGAAAACATCCTGTGTGCAATTTGAGATGTTAAAAGTACCATACACAGCTTGGATGTTAATCTAAAAGCGTACTAATTTAATTTGACTTCATTTTTTGTGGAAAAAAGTCAACATGGTCTTATTGATAAAAATGGAATTCTCAACATTCAGCTGTGGTGGGTATAACACGAACATAGATAGTCTTCATGTTCAAGTTCTTCATGGAGACATCCTTTGTGATCTCTGGACCAAGAAAACAAGAGAAACAGAACACAATTAGTGCTCTTGCTAACAGGTAAAACTGTGAATACCTTTTTTTTTTCTTTCCTTTCCTTTATTCAGACAGTTCTGCTGGTTCAATCCAAATGGGACTACAACAAACTGCTCTGCTTAAAATTCCCTCCTGTTAACGCATGGTGCATTAAAGGAAGGGTCACCACATGTCAGGATTGCCATTGAAAGAGTTAAAGATACTGTTCTAGGTTAACAAAGTAGAATTTGTTGAAAGCCTATGTCAGCCCACAGGTCTGACACATCAACATCATCTGTCTTCACATCAACACAGAACAGTACCTAGTACAGAAAATTATTTTATAATGCAATGATATAAAGTCAATATTAACAATACAACACAATGAACTGAAAACCAGAGTCCCTTGTAAACGTTACCTAAGAATGGCCATACTAGACAGATCAGAGATCCATCTCCTCTAGTATCCCATCTCTGACAGCCGACAAAATGGGTGTGAAGGAGTGTAAGAGTAAGAACATGTGTACATTAACTTGTTTTATACATAAAACAAGGATTGTAGTAGTATCTGCTGAAAAACTAATGTTGCAATATTGTCAAATATGCCTAAAGAATTTCATACCATACCAGATCAATTCCTTAAGTCTTTTCACTGGCACAGGTTGCCCAGGGAAGCTGTGGAGGCCCCATCCCTGGAGGTGTTCAAGGCCAGGTTGGATGGGGCTTTGAGCAACCTGGTCTAGTGGGAAGTGTCCCTGCCCATGGGATGGGGGTTGGAACCAGATGGTCTTTAAGGTCCCTTCCAACCTAAACCATTCTATGATTTTTATGATTCATTGCTATATGCATATAGTTTGGAATAGTAATAAGATAAAAGTCTCAACAACAAACCTCTTTTAAGGTTATAGCATATTTCCAACAGGCTGATTCAGTGTTTATAATTATTTATGAAACACAAACACAGTGTAATCGCACTTTGTGGCTACAGAAAGTCAGCTGCAAAGTTGGTAGGAACTGGAAATCTCTTGTACTATTCTTGCCACCTTACTGAGCATTTTTCCCAAGAAGTTAGATGCTTGCTAGCTCAATGCTTCCCAGCACCCATCAGCTGTAGCAAACTACCCCAATAACAGAGCAGATTGTTTTGAATACTGGGAGGTACAGCTTTGGAACAAACGTAATCTGAATAAGAAATATACCAGAGGTTTCTTTACTAAGAAACTTCAAAGTGGTCAGAAACTTCAAAGTGGTAACCACAAATACAGCCACTGAAACCAAAGCAAAAGCGTATCAGGGGTTACGGTGTTACTCTGCACACTAGAATCCTTACAGACAACACAAGCAAATAAAGGATAATTTTAAACTTTGGCACTAGTGTTAGCACAAATGACAGATTAATAACATTCAGAATGGCTGGGTGTGTTTTCAGTAGAAACAATTTTGTAGTGTGCTGCAGTGTATCACAGAACTGATGTCTAATAATCATGCTGCTCTAACTTGGGCTCACCTCCAGCTGAGAGAGACCAAGGCACTGCATGTGTGTGGTGGTGGGAGGCAAGTCTGTGAAGTGCATCCATGGAGATAATGTAAAAGTGGTTCAGTTCTCAGTAACGTGATGTCCAAGTGAAAAGTGATTCTAGAAATGGCAGCAAGGAGTTTTGTTTCCAAGTAACAGTATGCACGCTCCTAACGTTAAGGCCCCCGTCTTTCTTTGAAAAATATTTCATTTTTAGACTGAGCTGATATAGTCTGCATCAAAGTTTAAAAGCCATCTATTAATTAAAGAATTAAGAAGCTCTTATGGATCACGATGGTACTGGGTTTAAGGAGTTCGTTTCCAGTGTAGTGCTTTGCTTTAAGCAGCTGAATACCCATCTACAGAGCTGAAAGAGTGGAAGTATAATCCAATTCAGAAATTAGGGCTTTATTCCCTCATTAACCTTCCTTCTCTCCCCATGAAAATGTTACATCAGTGTGTAGAAAAGTGCAGAAGCAGCCAAAGAAACTATGAACTTTGTCTCAAAGTCTTATTTTAATCATTTATTTTTAAAATCCTGAAAAATTAGAAACTACATGAAGCTACTGTTTTCAACAGTATTTAAGACAATAATTACTATTAGAAATTGGAAACTTGATTTATCAACAAAATGTAAGGACATCCTCCTTTCTGTGCCAGTTCCTCCAAAGGAAGGCTTTGAAGTTAGCACATTAGAAAGTATTGCCTTCATCCCGAATGCGTCTCTGAATCAGCTACCTGTAATGCATTTCAGTCTCATGAATAAGCAACACTCACCACTTCAGCATTTATTTATAGAATGTTTTTCCAATATTCCAAAGAGGGGTGAAACACACATTTGTTTCTGAAAAGCTGGCAAGGCTTTGTGCAATAGATAGCAGATGCCCAACTGCCTGTACCTGACAACATTGATAAAAATAATATTTTCAAAACTGGTAACTCATTTTCCTCCAAGTGATTTTTTTTTCCTTTTCTTTTTTATAAAAACAGGCATCACAGGCATCGACCTCCTAATTCATGGCTTATTTTCAAACATTTCAAATGGTTAACAGCAAATAACTTATTTTTAATTTTTAGGATAAACCATAAAAAAAACTACTCAAGAAAAGAGACTGAACTTTTTGTTTTGAAGGTAGAGCTTTGAAATATATTGGTAAAAAGATGAGGAGATTACAAAGTTGCAAAAATGCACATAAACATTAACTGATGTTTTCCAGAGGCATCAAAATATTTGTTTTATATGCAGCACTTATTTATCATCTAAAGAGATCTGAAGATAAAGTACGATCATTTCAGTGTTTATACCATTAAAAAAAAAGTTATTAAAAGAGCTGCATGGTGAGAATTAAATCTGAGATAGCAGAAGCATAGCTATATGGCATAAGCATCTTAGCTATACAAATAAACCTCCAGGACCAAGTTCTCCACATTCTGAGTCTAAAAAAGACCAAAGCAGTTGTTTTAGCCTCTAAAGTTATCAAATCTGATCTTTCAGATCATCATGAATTATCACTTTGTACACTTCAAAGTTTAAATAGTTCTGGATAATTCATACTACAAATACATGATAGCGATTTCCCTTTTAGGGAAAGGCATTTTAAAAATCCTTACTGAAATTGAGACTTCGAGACTATAAATCTTCCTGTTTTGTCAGTTACTCCCCTCTTTCAAAGCTCAAAAGTTTTCTACAATAATTATTTTAGTATCTTAACTAAGTTACATGCTGCTGTGAACCCCTGTTGCCCTGTTACAATGACAGAAACCAAAAAGAGAAATACGTACAACCATCAGCTGCTCCTGAATGGCTAAATTCCTAGCCAGCAAGGTTTCGCACATAAATACATTTTTTTGTTTATGCAAATGAAGTGTGGTTGATATACTTGGTTCTTGCACCTTGTGCTGTTTCTAAACGCTACAGTCTCCAGTCCTCTGTGTGTGTTAACACCATTCAGTATGTTATTTTTAGCATTTGCTCAAACTATCACTAGAAAGTCTCATCAACATTTGAGATACATTTTACTTACAAAAATTGCTCTCAAATAAACAGAGTTCAGGGCACATGAAATTAAAAAAAAAAACCCACACACCAAAAATCCACAACAAAAGAGCCCACACCTTACTTGCTCTGATTCTAATCTATCCTACATGAATCCCTTGAACCCAGGTGGATAGCTAAGTGACCCCAGTTTTAGCCAGCTATCCTAGAAGTCTACACTCCTCCTCCTCCTCCCCCTCACCAGCTGACAGGCACCTCCCGAGGAAATTCATCTAAGCCTAGGGTTAGATAACTAGTTTAAACAAGATGTCTAACTTCTGGACAGGTAACCTAACATGTGATAAGTCAAGGTTAAGTGTCATGTATCCCTCCCAAACAGCTTGTAAATCATGCCACTACGATAAACTGGAGACAGAATCCCTTGCATCATTACATTTGAAGAGTTGAATACACAGAAACAATTGTGGTGGTGGGTTTCTGTTTTTTTTTTTTTGTTTGTGGGGTTTTTTTTTTGTTTTGGTTGCCCCCCCCATGTAGTCTCCAATCCATTCTTCCTGTCAAATGAAGTCCCAAATCTTTCTCAGGTCCACACTACGGGTGGCTACATCTTTAGTTTTATCTTTCTCATGAATCAGAGATTTTTGTTTCCAAGCCTCACCATCTGTCTGTGGTTTTGGAAGATTCTTTAACATTTCAGGTATGTGAATATGTGATAAAGCTTCCTACTTCCCAGGTATTCTGAATGAATTGCAGCTGCCGTACCCTACTAAGTCTGACCTACTCACAAAACTCTAAAACAGATCTGATACTCTTTTCTGCCCACTCCCCTTCTCCAAAAGGAAGGAAGAAAAATAGTAATATCTGCAGCAATATGAATGTTACAGGAACAATTTGTACAGGTTCTTAAAATAGTCACACTTCAGACTCACTTCTAGGAGATTCACTCTCTCTGCTTAGACCCAGCAGCACGTAAGTACCATTTACATTGCTGACTGACCTTTCTATTTCAAAAGGAAGAAACTTCTACAGAACTTGTCTTGGCCATTTCATGAAGGGAATGCATTAGAGCTTTGAATTTCTAAATGTATATTTGTGCTTAAAGGATTTTATTAAGTAAATATTGAATTACTGGGCAAAATTAGAAACCAATGTGTAAATAGTGTGCATTTAGTTATTAAATTAGATCTCAGTCTACATTAGCTGCTCCTAAACAAAAACTTCCAAGTATCCTTGGACAAGCAAACCAAAAGTTCATGCTTACCCTGAGTCTGTGCTTCATCCAAGAACAATTTCAGCTTCCTGCTTCTGAGCCCAAAAACCTTTGCTGTTTCATGTAGAAGACCTTGGTATGTTAATCCATTCTGACCAACAGGGTTTTCCATTAGAAGAGTTCCCACTGTTCCTTTCTGACATTCTGAACAAGACAAACAGTTGGGTCACTACTGGTGAGGAACGGTATTATTTCATTTATCTTGGTAAATTGAAATTTAGGATTTCTTCTTCCATTTCATCTCTATTTCTTCATAGTGCTGAGTAATTACCAATAACAACCTAATTACAGATATTCACTAAATACATTCACGAATTACAGAATCAAAAGTATAATTAACAGCTTCACAAACAAAGGAAAACCCTGCAAAATTCTTTACTTGGGTCAACAGGATAACCTAGAGACTAGGAAACATGAAATATTTCAACAGGACACACAAACGACCAGGAACTACAGAGGCTCACAAAGCACCTCCTCATGATCTAATCCTTAGTTAAAAACACATTTCTGGCCCAAGTAGGTTTCCAGTAGTGTCAATAAGATTCCACATAGACAGCCCAGAAAGGACTCATACCAGGGCAGAGCTTAAGAGCAAGTTACTAACAACACAGCTGTTCCAACGTGAGGTTTCAGAGTAGAAGTTACAAGATTAGCAGCTGCAAAAGAATTACATACACATATCTATACTCTAGATCAGGTTAATAATAGAATTCATTTGGCTTTTAAATAGCACTAAGAAACATTTCACAGGCTGTTTACAATGTCTTAGTGAAGAGCTGGCTTGTCTTTCATTTTTGGTCAGTTTTAGACTCAGCCTTTTAAAATAAGCTGCACAGGTGAGCTGATGGTCAGAAACAGGAAAACAATGCAGAAGGGCTCGTGTTTAAATCCTGTCCCTTATCTCAAACTGGCTCTTATTTTTCTTTTATGAAAAGAGGGAGAAGAGCTAAGTATAAACACTGTGTTTATTAGAAAGCAAATACTAGGAAAAAGTAAACAAAACCTCCATCTACCAGTGAAAATATATGTACTTATCTTCATCAGTAAGCGATGGTGTCCAAAACTTACAGCACAAAAAGCTGAGCCTGGAAATGAGGAGAGATCAGTATCCTACATACCTTGTGGTTTTGCATTCATTAACTGCAAGTTGATATACTGGCAGAGCAGAGCATCAGGAGAGTTGATCAGAGCAGGTGCTGACCCTGTTGTCACATGTAGAGTCTTTCCGCTGAGACTAAGCAAGTCAGTTTTGTTTATCAGTTCTGAAAAAGAAAATGAGACCAGTCAGGCCATTACAGGGAAGCCGAGGGCCAGTTCTCACCTGATTAGCTGACAATGAGGTTTTTGAACTACTGCTTCCACTGTGGAAGCGTTTCCCTCTTTGCAATTCCTTCCTCAAGAAAGAGCATTTCTCCATTTTGAAAAATGGAACTTGTGCAGAAATATTTTGTTTTCTTAACACCAAGTACTTCGTCTGCTGTCAAAGTTAGCTCCTATGTACCATTCCTTAAGTACACAAATATATGGCATGATTACTTATGCAATAAAAATAACTTAAAACAAGCAAGAAATTATTCACTTAAGCCAACCATTTCTATCTCATTAAATTAAGACCTATGATCTTTGCCTCTACCCTGACTTCCCTAGCTGAAGCAGCACCGGATATGTGTTACTATACAACATCAGGACATTTCCCTCATTAAACTCCAGATGACTCTGCATTAATATTTGTGTTTAATGTCAACAATAGCTCATGAGTCAGCAGATGGCTCCAGCCATGCATACTTAGAAAATGGTGGAAGATCAGACCCAAAATTGGACCCATGTCTCAAAGGATTTTAGAAGTAATACCAGCACCCTGAAAGCACTTGGATGAGAAGCTAATGAGGTTTCTGTCATAGAAATGAAATATGCAGGGCTGCATTCTGCACTACCTACATGAGCAGCTGCCTGTCTATCACAGAGGTAAAAAAAGCTGCTGATAGCCACAACATCAAAGATACAGAGAGATAACTTCACTCTGGTACAAAGCTTTTGCTGCTACAGAAGAACTCCAAAGACCAAATCTATGAAGAATTAATAAACTTAATTTCTTGTAAGAATTGTGCATTGCCTGTACGTATGGAATAGGCACATCTGTCATCTCCTTCCAACAGCTTTTAATTCCACGTCAGCCCTACTCGCATGTCACAGAGCCTAAACTTTACAAAGCTTATTTTCCATCACTTCATCTGAACGAATTTTGATGAGGCAGAAGTGGCACTCGTTTTTCCAGGGATGTTTATAAACTTAAAAATAATATTAATAAAAAAAACACCAAAAACCCAAACACACCCCCAAAAAACCACCCAAACAAAACAAACAAGCGCCCCTCCCCCCCCCAACAAAACAAAACCAAAACCAAACCCCCCAAAAAGGTGAAAAGTAATCATAGGCTACAAGCTCTCAAAATTTTGCCAACTGCCACAGAACTGTGGCAATGCACTGTGGAAGGCTTATAAGGCTGCCCTAAGGAAGGATGAAAACCTCAGACTGCATCTAAGATTCTAAAATGCTACTTTAAAGAAAAAGGCAGAACTTCATTGCTGCTTCTAAAATTCAGTTTTCAAGGATGAAGAGTTTACAATGATGGTCGCCATCCGCCAGCTACCCAAACACTACTCGGTATGTTTGAGGTGTAGGCACATGTTCAAGCACAGGAGGGGGCTTCGCTTTTGGTTTACTTACAGGAAACCAAGAAAATAACTAAATTAACAAATGGAGAGGAATTAACAAGATTTCATCATGTGGAAAGGAAGTCAGCAGCAGGTTTTTCCTAGCATAACCCTAAAGCAGCATTGCTTCCATTTACATAGAATTCATGGGTAGGGACAGCACTAGTGAGCAGGGTGCCTTACAGAGCAAGAAATGCACGGCTCAGGGAATGTTGAGTTTGACGTGACGCAGTTGCCAGGATCTGTGCAGATCTATGCTACAGTAATGGTGATTTGCGTATTTAACAAATCTAGCATTTTGCATTACAGGACCACTGACATTTTCAGAAGGAAGAGCTCATGTACAGTGCTGTCAATGGAGTGTTTTCATATAACCCTCTAGTAAGAGCAAGAAAAAGAAGAGTGTCTCATTTTTTCATATCTCACAATACACTTGAAAACAAGCAGATATTACAAATGCTCATCAATATTAAAATCACTTTTAAAGTCAGTTCTCCCTGCAGCTGAGATTTAAGTGGTAAAGCTCTCCTATGGTGCCTTACAGCCTCATGGCCTTTTAAAAATTAAAGATATAAAAAAAAAATCTTTTTGTACTCTTGTTCAGAAAACAGTGCTGAGAATAGAATTAAAAAAAAATTAGCCATCTGAAAATCAGAAGGATGAAGTAAGACATGGACTAAGAAGTTTGTAGGGCAAGTTTTGCCTCACCTTCCTTCCCCCCCCCCTTTTTTAAGCTCTATACTATTTACAGTTTTATTTATTTCCATAAAGAAATTGAAATTTTTTTTAAATAGGTCTTTTTCAATATAGGCTACTTCCATGAAAACCGAGTGCAAGTCAAAAAGCATTCCCAATAAGAAGTTTAGAAAGTTTTCAGCTTTTCAGCAATCCAGAGCAAAAAGAAAGTCAAAGACAATGGGTTTTACCATCTGACTTGAGCCCAGCCTCTTTCCTTTCAATGATTAATTTCTTTTTAATGTAAAAAGAGACAAGTTCTATTCTCAGTTTCTGAAGGTTAATACAAATCCCAGAGCCCTGCTCAGTGCTTTTGCAGTTCCTGAAAATACATCGATACACTGTTGGGGAGGAAATGTTTATCCCATTATTTCAATGTTGCACTGAAAAACAGGGACATGACATATTTTAGCCTGCCTTAATAGAAGAACTGCCTGATTTTGTGCCATTACACAACCCTAAGTAAATCTTCATTACAATTAGAAAACAAGATAATAAATTACTGAAAGTAAAGTGGACAGCCCTAAAAACCACAGGAAGGAAAATAAGGAGCTAGAAATACGGTTTTACTGGGTCACAATTTTATTAACACACATGGGAACAATTCAGCAACAACTCATCCAGCATGCGCAACCTTTCTTTGCAATTCCTCCCAGATAGAGTGGCTGATACCGACCCCCTGCCTCACCTAAAGAGACCCTGGAATCACCACTAGGCCTCACCTAACGTTATACGCATGAAGGTTGGGCAGATGAAGCAAAGAGATTGTATCCAAACCAAGCATTGGGAATTTTGGTTCTATTCTCTAAGACCTTTAAGAGCTATTTTCTTTGTACATGCCTTCAACCCTGGCTCCTCAGGGAGCCATGTCTTCTGCTGATCAATACTTACTAGAGATCTCTGCCAAACTGCAACACCAGTGAATTTGATAATCTAATCTTTCCAACTGAATTTTTGTGTTGTTAATAAGCAAGCAGGGAAAAAAACCCGCTCTCCCCAGATGACTTACAAAGAGCAAAAGACCAAAATCAGCATGCCAAGATGGAAGGTCCCAAAATGATACCTACACAGCAAAAGCAACACAGAAAGGAAAGAAATAAAGCCTTTGTTACTACAACAGAAAAGAATCTTTGAGGAAGAAGGAAGGTTTAGATTTTCTTTACCACTTCCTTCAGGAATTAAAAATTAATAGATTTACGCTGCATACTTTTGTCCTGTTAGCAGCAGAAAACAAACCAAACAAGGAGTCAAACTGCTTATAATCTTAATGAGATGAGAGTTTCCCCAACTCTTCTTGGCCTTTTGCAAGTCATCTCTTAATATCTGTGATGGTAATGAATTGTACTAGTACATACCCACTCTGTAGGCACATACCACACTGCCACGAAGTATATCACTAGTGTTTGGAAAAAGATTTCAAGGAAAACTATTTCCTCCTCTAAAACGTAACTGAAACTTGAGGAAGATACTGAAGGATCCAGAATTTCCTATAAATCACCTACAACTGAAAGCAAAGGATAATCATTTTGTATGATTGAACTATTCAGTTCAGCTAAGTACAATTTGGAAAGAGCTTTTATCACAGTAAGGTAATGGACTACATCAGATGTGAAAACCCGCAAACCATTCTTCTAGAAATACTTACAGGAAAAGACAACTAAAAAAATTAAAGCTAGAGATGGTAACAGTGACGTTACAGAGACAAGTAAGACTATTCCCCTACTGATGTCACTGGCAGAGATAAAATGGTGATCCTTAGCAGTCCTGTAGGCACCCTAACAGTAATGTTTCTATGAAATTAATATTTCTATGAATACTGAAATATTGCAGTAACATTTCTGTGAAAACACACAAGCAAAAGTTTCTGTACCATCCAATTACCATTTTTGCAGTATTTTGTCACTCCTTTTAGACAATATGAATGGTGTGGAAACAAAGTTTGAACTTCAAGATGTGCCTGTAAATAACACTAAGAACATACAAAGAGTTTACTATTACTGCTGAAACATCTCTGAAAACATACGACAGCATGGCCGCCGTTAAGTACTCAACTTTCTGTATTTCTTCACTAAACGCTTGGTTATTAGTGTAATCTTGTTCTCAGTGTGCCGATTTTTAAGTTGTAACTTTTTCTGATGTATTGAGATATTATACCTAATGTAATAACAAAACAGCATCTTAATCTCAGGGGAGAGAATGCCAGTTTGCTGGTCTAGAAGACTAGGGTCTCCTAGTCACTAATTGCAACATCTTTCATAATGCTTTTCTTCTCTGCTTCAGCTATATTATCTTTGTCATGAACAAAACTCTGATACAGCCAGTAACTCTATATATAACCTGCAGACAGTATTTTACATTCTCATGCCTCAACCGAGGCAAAGTTCAAGCTGCAAAAATATTCCACAGATTTTTCTAAAAAGAAGAAATGGAGAGATCCTCAAGTTTCTCTAGGGTGAAAAAGCAGCATTTTTCTTTTCCTCTAGAGATAGCAGTTTGCATTCAATTTAAGTTCTCACCCTGCCTACTGAGGCATTAGGGAAAAAAAAAGCATGCAAAAGCTGATGGCAGTGCTATATATTGATGGTGAGCTGCCTGGACCCGATAGAAACGTTTTCTGAAATAAATCAGATTTTGTCCAGCTGAGAACTGCATTGGAAATAAGATAACAGAAGAGACGAGCATCATTTAGCAGCAGTTTTTTGAAGCATTTTGATGTGACTATAAACACAGCTTCATAAGCTAAGTACTATAAAATAGAGTATTTCCTTACACAGTTTCTTGTCAATTTTGTATATATATAGAAAAATTACACAGTAACTTCGAGCTGCTGCTAGAAAGACTTTCAATTTTCCTTGTCATACTCCATTTACCTGTTTTTCCATTAAAAACTGTCAGTTTTGAATTTTTAAGACCAAAAATGCAGGAGACAGCATCTACAAGTCCAGTGAAGTTCAAGGTATTATCTCCTTTTGGATTCTCCAGCAGCAACACACCATCTAAAACCAAAATTAAGAAATTAAAATGCAGTTTCAAAGCAACATCCAAGTTCCAATGATTTTCTAATGACTGTTTCTAGTTACTTCCAGTGAGTTTCTAAGCTAACTTAAAACTGGCAACATGGCATCTTCCAGAAATTTTTGTAGTAAGAAAGGGAGAGGGAAGAAAACAGGAAACCAACTCAAGTGTACTTCAGATTTAGAGTATGGAAGTTATATTTGTTTTTATTAACAAAGCAGTCACATTTTTATGTCACTGAATTATAATCCAGTATTATATTGAGGAAAAACTGACAGACTGCGTGTCATCTGAGATGTTCACTAGCTTATATAGTTACATTCATTATCATTCAGTAAGCAGCTTTGTAACCATGTTAAACAAGGCACATTTAGTTTGACACAAACTGTAAACACGTGTAGGAAAAAGAAATCCAGAATGCATTTAGTTTTCTCTCCTTTCGATCTATACCTCAACCGTCTAATACTTTTCACAGTATCACTGCACTCATCTTTTGATTATCCAAGACATAGTCATTACATTCTCTAGTTTTAAATATTCTTTTAAGCTCTATACTTAATATCTAAGTTTTTCAAAACCAGTAACTCCTCCACAGAAAGGCATCACCTACCTTTACAGTGCTACATCACGAAATAAAAATTCTCAAGGTACAGACTCTGAGCGTGGGTGAATGTACACGCGCAAATATAGAGTGTGTACGCCTCCATATAGTTTTTCACATACAAACTCTTCTGCAGAATATGTATTTACTTCAGGTCCACATCAGAAGACATCATGGACAATGTGTTTTTGCTTTTAATAAACTTAATTTCAAGAATTATTTAAAGCTGATATTGGAAGAAGGGAGTTTACACCATCCTTCAAACAAATTTCTGGCTCCAATATTCATCCTGCCATTTTCCAAACCATCTTTTAACCCCCCCCACTGACAAATCAAACCCAGTACATTCCTACCTTGCTCTGTCCCATTAACACAAACTTTGATGTTGACATAGGCACAGGCTGGAGCAATGCGCTGACACAAACCACCTCTGACGAGTGTAATTTCTAGCTCTGATCCCTTCAGCTGAAGAAAGAAGAATATAATGATTATTTGAATATTGTTTTGTTAAACACACACAACAAAATATTTTCCTTAAATAAACATTAAGATCTTGTCTTACTATACTAAACATGACTTACAATAAAATAGCAACTTTTGCCACATTTTCCTTCAGAGGCAGAGCACTTCAAATATTAATTTGTCTTTAATATATGTTAAAGATATAGCAGCATTTAACACATGAGAAAAACAGAGAGGAAGTGATGAGCAGCGATGACAGTCTCCCAAAATATAACCCAAAAGTGAATATACTTAAGAGAATAAGACTGTTCCAGAGGTAGTTTAAAGTATCTGAAGACAGGACCCTGCTCAGTGGCTGTCTGGAGAAGCCTTCAGCTGTCTCCAAGGGGCTACCGAGAACAGCCAGGGGCGGGAGCTGCCTTGGTATCAAGTCAGCCTTCGTGAACATCTCCCCAGTAGCTATCAGTGAATCAGTTAAAACTTCAAACACCCCAACAAGAAACGAACAAGTATATTCCTTTGCAAATGAGACACAGCCTGAAGAGACTTGAGAATCTGTAGCAATACTATGGAAAAACTTTTTGTAGAGGCCTTAAACCACAGCTTTAAGACTGTGCTTTTTCCAAGCATGGGTCTTTTCCTGAACTAAGTACAGACTGGAATTACTCCTGCCCTTAGACCAATTTTCATGAGAATCACACTCAGAAGATCCCTTAATTACAATTTGTAATTAAACAAATATCCTACAGAAATCACTAGATGAACAACCAATACTAAGTGGCCATTTCAGCCTAATGTTTTCTAAATTTAGAGACAGTCTTTGTTAAGAGTCACAGTCCAAAAGGTGACCAGCTCAGACCTGGAAGTGCCGCTCTTTGCTGAGCTCGTATTACAAAGTAGTGAAAGACACTTAACGAGCAGCAAATCTCATTTTGTGTTTACCCAATTCTACCAGCAATTAAAAATTCATTTTTCAAGTAGCTGCTTTTCCTTCCCAGTATTTTCTGAGTAACTGCTGATTTTTTTTTTTTTGGTGTCTCTCAGAGCGAGTCTTTGGGAGAAGAGTTCATAATCAAAGCCTCGTATCAAAAATTGATCCAGGATAATTTCACAGAAATACTGATCCTGAATGTAATCAAAATACTTGTAGAAAAGACAGACTGCATTTCATTATTGTCCCTGTCTTTACATATATTCAAGATCATGCAGACCTCTTATTCCTTTTAATATCTTCCAGAAATTTGGTGCAATGATCCTGTCACAGTTGACTTAACTTATGAATCCATGTGTGGAATTACACACTTCATTCCTTTAAATTGCACCTGCTTTTATATCTGAAAAATCTACATAACCATCTATATAATCATCACTGTAAAGCATTTTTCATGTCAATGCCACTTATCAACTCTCACCAACAGAAGACAGTTGATGTGTAATTCTATTTCAATTCACATCTTCATCGTCTTTATGCCTGAAACCGCTAGTACCAAACGCAATGCAGTTGTGACTAACACAGACGACTAACCATAGCCACGTCTGCTGCGCCAAACTACAAATTCATTGCACACAGCTGCAGGTATCCTCAACTCTCCACAAAGGACCAAACTTCTACACTGAAAGAATTTCTAAAGAAGGGCTTTTTCATTTCAGATAGTTTTATTCACTGCTCTTAATGTGACAAGCTAGTTGCAGCAGAACACAAACATCTGCCCTAAGCAATCCATCTCCACAGTGCCAGGAAGCACAACTTCCAAGGAAGACTAAGTTGCACTAAAATCTCAGTCATCTGTTTCTCTCTGCAACCTCTATTTAAAAGTCTGTCACTAACAATTCGGAGGCACAGCCAGGCTGTAAGTACAGTAACCATCTAAATGTGCAGAAGGCAACCCACACAGCAAAGACTACAAGGTACTTTGTAGTGACTGAGACTCCTTAAAGTAAAATAACAACAATCAACTCTGCATTTACTTACAAAGCTTTTCTTTGCCTCCATTTAACATACATAAACTGTATAGCTTTGGTATGCAGAACTTGAAATAATCCCTGCTAATGCTTTTGTTTGAAAAAAAGCTCCACACCCAAGATTTCAAGCTGACAGGTAGGCACTCTCAGCTCTATGACCATTACAAGATTATTACATTTCTATAGTCACCAATTGCCATAGCCACACAGAACTGTCTGTCATATATAGTCTTATTGCAGCTATAATTTTTTAGGTTTTCCCAGTCTGAAATCCGACAGTTGTGCAAACACATAGCCTGACCCACAAACCGCCTATCTCTGGTTTACGTACTAGCTCATCATTTCAAAAACTGAACGGATGTCTGGTTTTTGCTGGCATCCAGACAACAGTTATCAATTATGTCTATAACCACCAGCACCTTCTGTCAGGGCAAGATTTCATCTTTACATAGACAGCATTATTTAAAACTAATCTAATAGACTGATCTTTTAGCTTTCCACCATGTTTTTCTTCACTAGCTTTCCACCATGTTTTTCTTCACTAGAATCTGCTAAATTGAGATTTAGAAAACAGAAATAATAGTGGGGGGGAAGCACACTTGCACAGGTGTGAAAGCTTCATGGAAAGACACAGCGACCAACATTAGAGCTCATGTAGCAGGCACTTTCAGCAGTAGGCATCCAGACACGCGTTTCCTAGCACTATACATTTTTCCCCGCTGCTTTTACATTTTAATTCAGATTTGATGTTGCCTTAACATCAAACTGTCCATCAGAAGTACCCCAATCAGGTAAGTAACTGAAGAAATAGCAAAATATTTTCACTGATTTCTCAACCACAATATTCTCTGCTTCTACAGTGTTTTTCCTCTATGTTTGTCACTAGATGAAACTAGTAGTTTTGAAAAGGCCAAACGTACCTTTGTTTCAAATTCATACAGCTTTATAAGTGTAACTAATAAGTGTGAAACATCTCCTTACACATACTGTTAGTAAGATGGATAAAATACGCACTTTCCTTTCAGCTATTCTCAGACCCCCAAGCCACTCTGTAAATCAAATTTTAAGTCTGATATATGGTAAGTTCGTATCTTTCTGGTCTAGCATTAACATTTAGACTGAAGAATATTTCATGTGCAATCCTGCTAGGGATGTCTTCTGAATATAGTAAGTTTGAATAAAAACATGGCAAAAGTATTCTCAAAACACGACAGAAGAAACAATCAAAGAAAACAAAGGAAATAGTTCAAATCTGCTGCTGAAAGGATAAACCAACCTGCGAAACTGAATTGTTACAAGACACTGAACTTCAGCAACACCGAGGAGAAAAACCAAGCACCCTCAAACATTAATAACTGAAGATGGTCTTAAGCCAAAATGCAAAATTTAGCCTTGAAGGAGAACATTTCTAACACAAAAGCATATTAACTTAAAGAAATCAGAGCAACAATATTTTGCTGTCTAAACAATGTCCTAATCCAAGTACAAATAACTAAATACAAATGCGTATTGAGCTTACACAAACAACTACCTAAGATATTTAATTTGGTACCCAAGTGGCCTCATTTTCATAAATACTACACATACAGAGCCCAACTATTTTCTTTTTTAAACAAAAAGACTAATATGGAAATTTATAAATATGACACAATATCCACTATGTCCCACAAAAATATTTACATACATTTTTTCCGTAAATGAAGCAATTTGTTCCGTTAAAAGCAGATAACAAAATGAATTATGCAGTCAACGCTTTTTCCTTCTTACTTGGGTTGTTTCCTGGATGAGAACTTCTTTTGAGGTAGGCACCGGGTAAGGCTTCAGGGCAGCCTTTATTGTTGCAAAAATGAAATCCGTATGTTCCTTAATAACAGCATCCAGGTAGTCACCTTCTGGATGTGCTCTGTAGTGCACTGTAATCTCATCTGTAGGAACCAGATTGCGCTGGAGGACACACCAATTAATGACAGCAAGATGACTTTCACATACACAAAAGGATTAAGTTAAGCTAAAGAAAAAATATCACCAGACATTTGTTAAAAGTTTCCACAAAAGATCTAGAACAAAACAATTGTTTTGTCAGAAGGGCAAGAAAGAGGCTTGAAACACAGTGAATTTTTCTTCAAAAGATCATGACTAAATAGTGTACTTTACTCAAAATGTCCCACTTCCAAATTCATGTCCCAACTCACCCCCTTAGTGAGCTGCAAGCCTACCAAATTTACTAAACAGCTTTTCTTGATGCACAAGAATTTTACTAGCATTTACCCATCCCGATAGCCTGAAATTAAACCCTCGGCTCTTTATTGAGCACTTGGTCAATCAATGACCTTTTCTTAACACCCAGTCTCCAAAACATTTTGGTATTGTTTTGGAAGGTGGTGACCAGACTTTTTCACACTAGTTCTGTCCCATCTCACATACTGATGTATACTTCAGAAAAAGAGCAATTTATTTGAATGGTACGCTTATTAAAGCTGAATTAGAGCAAAGTTCTGCTTCAGTAAAATGCTTTCAAGGAAAAAACCAGCAGCACCAAGAAATCTTTATTTCTAAAATCTGCTAAAAGTAATGACTGCCCTAATGCCAGTAATAGTTACTGTGGATCCGGAATCTGTGGGTTTTATTACATGCCCGCTTTTGTAACAGGAATGAGAATGAAAGAATGGCAGAATAAATGCACATTAGCATCATGTTAATTATTAGGTAAGATTAAGTATTTTGATATTCATTTATGTGAGAATAAGTTATGGCCTTATGTCATTACAGAAGTAAATTTAAATCATCCAGTAACTTATGAGACAGTTTTCACAGCCACGCTCCTTCCTGTTTTTACTTATACAGAAATAAATCTACACAGCTTTTTATTAAAAAAAAAATATATAACTATTTTGGCACAAATTTGTCATTTCTCAGTCTTATACCGAAGATTCATGCACTTCCCAAAGACACGTCTCATGAAAATTTTCTCTACGCATCATTTAAAGCTCTTGCAAGATTTCTTCAGGCATAAGTCTGAAAAAATACAAATTCTAGCATGTTACCACCAAGGCAGTTGAGTAGGAAAACCCTAATGTATCATAGAACACCATGTTTCACATTTGCAACGTGTATGTGCATGAGGGGACACGGGATTGTTTTGGTTTGTGGGCTTTGTTGTTTTTTTCCTTAAACTTGCAGGTTTGGAAACCTTTAGAATTCTTTGTACGAAGTTAAATATTACTTAATGTCCTCTCCCGATTAAAGGCTTTTTAGACTTGCCATCACCTCCACAGTGACCATGCTTTCTTGGCACAAAATAGAGATAGCAAGTGCGGCTCTTTCTGGATTAGTATTGTAGAAAGAAGGAAGTTATATTGGTTCAGAGTGCTTTAACATAAAGGTCAGACAGCATCATTTGTATGTATGATAAGAACAATTTAGAGTGGAATCATTAATGTAGGTATACAAATCAGTACCAGAAATGCCTCCTGCAATTCGCTAAGACGTGAGTTTGTTTCTTTTAGCAGTCCTAGGCTCGGATGTCTCAGCTCTCACCAGCCCAGCTGACATAACACGCCGGGACTGAGAGGGCATAGGATGTAATTCCTGGCAGGAGGCAGGCAGGCCTGAGAGCTGCTGCTTAACTGGGACTGAACCACTGCTACGTGGCAGAAGACAGAAAACAAGAGGGGCTCAGTAAAATAAATATATTTGCTAATTCACTGTGGATGACGTATAGCAAGCTCATTGTTCAACTTGAGCTACTTAGTAATATGGCAATTCAAAATGAAAATAATGATTTGTAATAATTTATGTCTGATCAGAAAGCTACATATGAGGAGTAAATGATACAGGGCTTCATGTTTAATTAAAAAGGTCAGTTTCTGCTGCATATTGCCCAAAGATTGCTTAAAAGTAGTGTCTTGTTCCAAACCACTGCTTCCTAACCTTTTTGCGAAGCTTCTGGATGCGATTAATCACTTCCCGGGCAACTCCTTCATCCACCATGGACTGGTCTGGGGTAACATCTAGCAGAACTAAAACCTGAGATAATGCACAGAAGACAGTTGAATAGGTGACAAACTTGAAACAAGCTAGTATTTACTCACTCAGAAGCTCAGGTACGTTTTTATAGAGCTCCTCTCTTAAAAATATCATGTTGAAGAGAGTACTTTACCGTCTCCAAAATTTGGAAGATAGGCTCCTGGAATTTGTTGAACTCTCTGAACAAACAAAACCACCCCAGCTTTCACCTGACCATTTTCATATTACTTCCAGAGGAACTCTTCCCTTAATCAAAAAAAAACCCAAACCAAAACAAAAAACAACAACAAAAAAACCCAATAAAATACCTGAGCATCGGAATGCGCCTCAAACTGGGCAGATCCTCCTGCAACCTGATCAAAGGTATACATGAGACGAAGATCTTCCCCATGGAGTTCGTGTCCTTCTACAACAATGGTGCCTACAGAATAGGCAGATGAAGAACATCTCTTACAACCAAAATGAAAAATAACTTTTTAATTCAAAAGCTTTAAACAAGTATCAGACTTCAAATACATGAAATGCAGTATATTTGCAACACAGTTAAACAGCAGTTAAGCACTTGTAAGAAACACTGAACTACCCCATGTTCAGATTTTTCATACAAGCACGTCCACAGGCAGCAGAACTCACTCAAATGCAGATGCTTGAGCAACTGGTTGTGTACCATTTGAATGAAATGGAAGAAAACTTAAAAATAACCTGTATACTCAACTAAATCAAAATTTACATGTAAGTAGTTAACTAAACAGATATAGCTAGGAAATTCACACCTACTTATAAATCTGGAATTGAAGCAATTCTTTTAGAATAAAAACTACTGCATGTATAGTCAGTTCAAATCTGATGCACTTACAGAACAGCTTACTCTATACTTCATTTTGGCCTTACAACAGCATTTACACAGGAGAACAGCATAAGATTACTATACATGGCCACTGCTAATCTACTGTCAGCAAAACAATAAAAACAACTTTTCTCCTATTCTCATTAACATTCTCATTTAATAGGGATAACAACAGGGAAGTAGGCCTTAAGTTTCCCTGAGCCCACAGAAGGATACTTTTGCATCTGCTCCTGCAAATGCTCGATTAATATACACAAATCAAGTGCAATTGCTTGATTTTTTTTCTGATAAGCCAAAGGATTTTGGATCTTTTTTTGGTCAACATTGCCATCGTTTAGTGATTTGTACCACTATGTACCTGTCTCCTGGAATTTCTCCAGCTGCTCACTCTTCAGCTCTTTGATTGCAGCCATGACAAGCTTAAATGCACCTTTCAAACGCTTCCCAAGCACCATGTGATCTGGTTCTGCTCTCAGCCGCACTCCATATTTATCTTTATTAGTAGATAGTGTCACTTGACGTACATTAAGTTCCTATATAAATACATCAAGAGGAAAAAAAAAAAAGGAAGCTAAAGAAGAGCCATCTCTGACAGCTGTGGAAAGGGTACAAAAATCAGTGGAAGCCATAAGTCTCAAGCTGCAAGTTTTTTATTTGATTGTTTCTGTGATTTAAGTAATTTGCCAACACCGCAAGAGCAAATAAACGAAACCAATACTGAGCCTATCCTTCAGCAGAAGATCCTATCCTCCTCTTCAGCCTTTAGGCAGACATTTCTGTTATTAACAGACACCAGTCAGCTCTCAGCTCAAATCAGATCTCTATTCAACAGTCCTTTTTGTTTTACCTTTATAACTGCCTGAGGAGATTCAACTGTTACCTTTGTGTGCAATGGTGTTAGAAAATGGCCTGGCGAAATTCAGGAAGAAAAATTTTGCTGAATTAGTCCTTTCAGTATACATTTAGGCAGAGAACTATAACTGACAATTTTATGGTTTAGGTTGTACAAATGCTTCTGCCTTATTTTGTCTCTTTCCTTATCTGTTTATTCTAGGTCCTTACTGTACAGAAAACCACCTTGCTCAGAAAAACTTCTGTCTATGCTCTGCAGCACAAGATCAGTGTGCCAGAGCAGCCAAAAAGCTTATAAAACTTGCATGAACTTCAGGAAGGGGCCCCAGACCAAGGATGTTATTTTGCCACTACAGAAACTTGGGTGTGCCCATGGTTTATAAGTAACGGGTGCAGTTTTTGACCCCGTATCTGAAGGGGAATACAGTGGTGTTGTGGAAAGTTTTACAGAAGAACTGATTAAGAGGACAGCATTGCTACCACGTGAGGAAAGAGCAAGGCTAGAACTCTTTGGAGAGAACAAAGCTGAAGGGGGTTTAAAAAAAATTATGAAAGAGGTAGGTAAGGAATGGAAAATGGTTATTCACCAAATCCCCAAACAACCCCTCACCTAAGGGAGCATGCAGTGGAAATACTATGAGATTGGTTTAAAAGAGAGATACAAGAAGTTAACCCTTGGAACTTAATGGCACAGGAGGAGGTAAGCGGAGTGTACCGCCAAGTTCAAAAAGGACTTAAGGTCGTAACATTAGGCACATGACAAGATGCGAAAGGGAACAGGCAGGCATATGGCCTTGAGTATCTTTAATACGATAGCTGCAGATGGTGACTACGACAGGAGTCTACTGCAAGAAGTGACCAGATGCTCGTGGTTTCTCTAAATGGACTCTACCATTGCAGGAGATGACACGATGTGCTAGATAAGCCACGAGTCTAAACTACTACATCAAAGTAATTTCTTACATTCTTAATTACAAATATTTTCCTCGTGACATAAGCACCTTAAAACCCACCGTTAAACAAACCCCAGAAACCTCATTACACACCCTGACCATCATATGATGCCAAATTTGAAAATACACAGCAAATCTCTCCACTTTACACTTACTTCTGTCCAGTGAACAAATGCATTACACACATTAACACCAAGAAATAATGCCTTGGTATACCTCCTGCAAATGATAGCACTGTATCCCAGTGTTATTTTGTGTCTTCAAGAGTCTGGTTTTTTCCCGGCTTTGTAAAGCTAAGTAACACACACAAGGCAGGACTTGATACCTAAATTTCCAGTTTCACACGATCTCACCCTCTATTCTTGGTGTAATGTACCAGGGACACATGTTGGAAAGTTTTAATTGCCAACATGTAACTCTTCTACAGGTACAAACCTGCACATATCTGGAGCACATTTCACTATAATTTGTCAGGTTTCATCTGTCAGTTTGCCCAATACTTGAAGCATTTTGTGTTTAAATCTCTGCTAGAAGGTTGTTAAGAGTTCACATCAACATGATACAGAATCACCAAGTGCATTTGGCAAGTGAGCTACTCCAAGTCATTTAGGAAGCAGAAGTAAATGGTAGCATCAGCGTGACAGGACTAGCAAGTAGCCAAACATTTAGACTGAGAAGTAATGCTTAAATACAACCTCTGAGCTACAGTCTAATTCCCTAGGAAGTCCTACTGACATGAAGAGCCAAGAATACAACTGATTCTAATTTTATTTAATACATCTTTTAGGAAATCTAATGAATTTACGTACTTCAGAAATTCAGTTTTAATGGGGTGCTGTTGGAAACGAGCCCACAAGTGGTAAATGCCAACCTCATGGGGAAGAAGAAACAACAATCAAAAAAATAACACAAACTGAAAAGTGACTTTGAGCTTGATTAGATAAATTACATACAAGCCAACTCCATTGGGACAAGTTTTCTATACTAATTAGATTAGGAAACCATTCTTCTTTATGCATTATCATTAAGAAAACGGAACAATTCTTCAAAAAAAAAAAAAGAAAGAGTCTTAGGTCTGTTTATATCTGCCTCAATATAGTGCTTTGACTTTTAAAATAGTTCTTTATTTTATCTTCCCAATAAATAAAATTAGCTCCTTAACACATCTTTCAAGTCTCATACACACAAACTGAGGCAACCAGTCCTTTCCATCACCAGTCGGAAGACCTGTATATTCAGGCATTCCCGTGTGTACAAGGGCCTTTCTTTGGTGCCACATGCCAGACACAATCAGATCAACTGGTAACCCAGCTACGCCCGATTCTCAGACAGAGAAAGAGAAATGCCAGTGCTGTGCTTCAGCTGGGCTGGGATCTCTAAGTGAACATCCTAAAAAGGAAAATAAATATTGATTATGTAATACTATAAGAAACAAAAAACTGAAGGACCACGCACTGCCACAGTTCATGCATCTTTTAATTCAGCCCATTCATGGACTCCATCTACTACATTACTGTAACACCATTAACGTTATTAAACACTGGTAGACCTTGGATTTGATGAAGGAGAAGTAAATTTTCTCTGTTTTATTATAGCCGTACATAGGAATGGAGGTTGAAGGGTATACAAAGGTTGGATGCAAACAAGATTCTGGTTATGCAGAGTAAAATTTACTCAGATAAAATATTTCACTGGAAGTAGTTCAGAAGAGAAGCCCTGAACTAGGCTTGTAAAAGCCCTCAAATACTAATGAATAAAATGCAACTGTGTTCAGTTGCTAAAAGCTTTCTGGATTTATTTCATTTTGTGAGCTTGGCCATTTTTGCATGACAACTCTATACTCTGGACAGTTTGAATATTAAAATCCATTTATTTAAATGATTTCCTATGTTCTGATGATGAAGGAGTAAGACTGCAGATCAAAGACTATAGCTACTTCCAAAAAAGTGATGAATGAAATTTTCGAAGAATTGACAAGTGTATTTTTCAAATTACTTTGTCAGCAACTGCATGAAATTAAGAAGTGTAATTTTTCTTACAGATTACCTTTGGCACCTGCAAATTTACTAGAAACACATTTCTGGCAATAACTAAAGGTTCTAAAGCTCTGAATATGTAGAAGGCTGATGAACAAAGCTGCAAATGCCGTAATACTACCCAATCTGCCTGTATTCATTGACCTCTTTAGCTCTGAACCATCCTAGTAAACAACTAGATTGATTGCTACGCAATACGATAAAACACATACTAAACTTCAGCATCAGCTTGTTGAATTTTAAGATACATAATAAAAATAGGACAATAGACAGTATTTTGTATTTGTGCTTCCATAAAGCTATTTGAGTTTGTTGTAACTCATCTCCCCATAAGACATACCTTAACTTTGTCTGCAATAGCAAATGAATAGCATACTGTTGTACAATCCAATTACGTAATAATTATGTAATAATTTATCAAATTGTTAGGTTTCTTTGTTACCTGTAGAAGCTGTAGAAGCTGACAGCAAATTTTGTCAGCTATCTTTTTGGAAGTAATTTGAGTAAGTAAACCTCATCTCCCTTAAAATTGGATTCTGTAAAATCCACAGATCCAGTTTTCAGATCAAGAAAATGTGATAGACACTAACCTAAATTTGACAAAATTCTGCTATTGAAAAGATCCAGTCATTGAAATGATTAATAATAACAGATATTCTGAAGTGAAGCATCGTTAACTGCCAAGTCTAAGAAATAATCAATACGCTAACATGACAGAAAAGTCTTACAATTCCACTTGCAAATCAATTAAGATTTTTTTTTAATTAAAATTCCTTTAGTGCACAATTCTTAAGAATTTAAGTCCCACAGTAACTAAAAGCAAGAAGCATACAACACTAATCTAGAAGTCTTGTGCACTGAGCCATGGCTCCCTTAGCCAGTGCTCTTAAGTCACCCCCAGCAGAATTTTTAGAAGCCTTCCTTAGATGTATATTTAGGCTTGAGGAAAGATGGTATTACTGGAAAAATTCATAATTAGAAGTTTAAGAGGTCCTCTGCTGCCTCAGTCATCTCTTGACTTCTTTGACTGACACAGTTGCTCTCTCCAAGACAAGTGAGACGAGTTAATCTCACTTGGGTAGGTGCAGATTTTTGTTCTCTGTCAAGGCAAAGCAGCTGATCCTGACAATGACAGCTTGAACGAAAAAAGTTCCAACACATTTTAAGCACATGGCGAGGCCTTCTGTTACAGAACCCTCTGAAGGTACCTTATTGAAAGGAAGAAAGAATCCTTAACCTACCAAGGAGAGGCGTGTGATAAGGGCCATGCCATTTCTGGACAAGGGAAAAAATCCTTAGATACCGTACTGCCAATGGTTATTATAACAGAAAAAGAACTTACATCTCACTTATCTTTGAAGGCCCATTTCACTGGCTTTAGAGAATGCAAAATGTTATGAACACTTATGGAAGAAAAAAATAAATCGTAACTTTACGCTTCACATGCTACCAGCAAGCCTTAGTAAAGCCATTGGAACTGACTGTCATGAACGTATATAAACTGATCTGGAAAGTGACAGATTCTGACATATGAAAGATGACAGGAAGGTCAAAGGCCAATTATTAGTAGAAATACATTTTATTTTATAATCCGAGGCCATTAAACAGAAACATAAACTAAAGACAGACTGCTGAACCCACCGGTCCTATATTGTACCAGCTCTTAAGAAAGTATAGAGGTCCTAAGGTGACAACATGGAAAGAATTTCCTGAAGACAGAAATGAGACTGTCAAGTTCCTCTGCAATATCAAATTCAAAGCTTCAGTGCTGTGGATGGAGCTGCAGGAAAGGAGCCACTCTGAACTGTGGAGAATCCCTATGTTTCCCACCCCATTACTGTACTTGGACACATAGAAGCTGTACACTAATATGACAGTAGCTGGGAAGCACGCTGGAGGTAAAACAGGACAAAGAATTAAGTCGGAACAGTAATCTGTTTTCAGTATATATGCTACAAGTACTTAAAATACAGTAAGAGGGCAGACTTCAGAGCACAATGAGAAGTACGCCCTATGGCTCACCTTTCCAGATGTGAAGTTATCACAGGAACTAAGGGAGTCTTTCATAAACTGTTCAGATGTCCAACTACACTGCTGTTCAAAATTTTTTTCCTTCTGGTTTTCATTCATTTAAACAGAGGTTGTTTCAAACAAGTAGATTTGAGAGGGCAAGATGTGAGAAGGCTAAGTTTGCAGTTCACAAGCCTTCAGAAACTGTATTAAGATTTCTACATGAAATCTCTTGTAACAGTTAAGGAAGCTGCTATTTTGGGAGATTGTTAGTTTTTGTATTACATGATACTTAACTTCTCTACCAAGGACCTTGCACTAAGCCTAGTATCCCTTCCTCAAAAACATTTTTATCAGGAGGTCTTGAATGGGGAAAATTGTCTGAACAGCTATCTAGGTGGTTTTCTTTTGCAAGACCACTCCTTTAGTTCTCACCCCAGAGAAAAGCTGGTGTGTATTCTGCCTCACTGAATTAAGAGACACACACAAATACAACAAGATTGCATAAGGGAAGGATTCCAGTGAAAATCCAGACAGATTAATACACAGAAGTTATTATTGTCAGGAAGTAATCCCCAATTTATATTCAAGTTTAATGCATGCGTTCCGCCCAACATCAACACGAAATCAGTTCTGCTTTCTTAGCAAAGAGCTGCTATTCGAAATGCAATTCTTTCCTCCCCAAAACACATATAGTGACAAAGACGAAGTCACAGCTTATCTCCCCAGGGAACACAATGAAACAGCTGGGTGAAAAGCGATCATCTGTCCCAATGAGAAACTACTGCAGCAAGAAGAAATTAGGCCTGCTTAGAAAGAACAGCATTGCTTAACCAGTCCTCCTCCTTCCCTCACTGCCTTCCAGAACAGTTCTGAAAGGCCTCCAGTCATACAGAGATGATACTACCTCTAACTCGCTGTTCAGTGAAGCAGTTATAAAGCTCCTAGGCTGCCAACACTGAGAAATTACACATAGCATAGCTCATGATATCAAATGCATGATCACGACAGATTTTAGTAGTAAGAACCACTGGTTTGCAAGATATTTCAAAGGCCCCAACACTTAGAAAAAAGTTCAAAGGCATACTGGCATAGTAGCTTCCTCCCCCCCCCCCCTTTTCTTTTTGAATAAACACACCATGGCTCATCGAAATTCATCACTGTAGCTGAAACACTCTTCCTTCTCATTATTCCATCTGACTGTTTCTCTTGTACATCATAGATGTGAAAGCAGATGCATATAAAGTCTATTTGTAATGAAATTCAATTGAACATGAAGACTATAAAAAGCACACTCTACAAAGTCTTTTAAGCAATCAAAAAGTAACAAGCTTTATGCCTTCACTACAGCTTCTGAAATGCCATCCTGAAGTTTAAAAGGTTTATTTATATTATAAACATATAAATAAATAAAGTTTATTTATAAAAAAAGTCCTTTTCCATTTCACTTCTTAAAATACTATGGATTTTTACATGACTGACTAAAAGCAGAAAGCGCAGCCAATTTCAGGAAGCTAAGCTCAAAAACCCAAGCAGCATTACTCTTCTTTTGAATGACAGGGCTTTTATCCAAACAAATATTTAGAAGTAAGGCAGGCTGCACTTCTCTAATGGACACACATTAAAAGAATATTGCAGTAGCATATGGGAGCAGTTGAGTAAAAAATTTTACAGACTAACATCTTATTTATTTGACATTTTATTTCCTAAACAACATCTTGCAAAGTTCTTGACTGGTCCCCTAGTCTCCCTTACATGGAAGTCCTTCTCTCCATCAACCCTTCCACTTACTGTCAAACTGTTTTTAATGCCCTTTCACTGAAGGGGACCACAAATTTTGGAATCAATCTCTTAGACAATGTGTAGTTGACTATTACCTTACTTTCATTCAGAAAATGTTTTTTCCTTTCACTGATCAAGAAAGAACATTTCTAATACCCCCTTAGTCCTATATGATCAGTTTGAGTGATTAAGTATTTCTCAATACTACAAACTAAGGATTACCACCTGTTTACCTTCATTTCTGTACACAGTACCCATCAATACGCCCTTTCATTACAATTCCCTTTTAAATTAATTTTACCTAGTGAGTTATTAATATTGTCACTAGGGAAGGTTAGGGTTTTGTTTGTTTAGGTAACTGACATACACAATCCAGTTCACAATGTTCTTACCTCAAGTATGTACTTCTCTAAAGATCTGATGTTTTCCAGAGCCTCGGGATCCTGATGGATAACAACTACTTCTTTCAAAGGATACTGGGGAGAAGGAAAAAAAAAACCAGAAACTTTTGTCTTTCCAACTGAAAATAAGGAACTTCAGAAATTGTTATCATTTGAAGTATTTTATTGTTGAACTCTGTTTGCTTTTCCCAAGCTTATCCCAAAGTTACAAAGCAATTGCACATTCCCAAGGTATTGATAAGAGATGTTAAGAGTTCTAACCTTTACTGGAATGGTTTTTCTGTCTCTGATTACTCGTCCAAGCTCAATAACAGACTGCAAACAAGAAACGGCACTTTCAATTTTTTTGTCGATGAGATCCTCCCTAGATTAAAAAGGAAACATCATATTGCTTCATTTTCGTTGTATCTGTTTGAGCAGATTGAAAACATTTTACCCCCTTCTCTAAAATTTCCTACAAAAGACTCAATTATGCCCTGTTTCGGACAATTTGAAAAAATGAACAAACAGGTTTTTCTTCTTTGTGAAGAAGATGAGGAAATCACTCACTGAAAACAAAGAACACAGCTATCTTTAAATCATCTTTTGTTAGCACCTGTCACAAGATAGAGGTGATGGATTGAATCACACTACCTATTCTATTAATATCCAATAAAAAGTAAGAGTTACATTTATAATATCATAAGAAGATGCAAAAAGCTATTATAAATAGAATACTTCTAATGACAATGAAATACCTATAATGCAACCAACTCACTGGATGTCAATTTATAATCTTTTCCAGGAATTCTAGATATTTTAGCTTGACGTTTTAGAGAATCTTATCATCTTTCCTGGCTTCATCATTTTAACACCCTTCCAT